>CATQJA010001274.1:0-121595 GCA_958295435.1 Mesorhabditis spiculigera | reverse complement strand
AAACAGGGACGTAGCGTAATACCGGCCCCGGGGGCCCAAGGCCCCCGAAATCGGCCGGGGCCCGAAAATTTCATAAGGGGGCCCCTAATGATTTTTATTTTCTCAAAAATTTTGCTGCCTGCGGCGCTATTTTTTCACGTTTTTACGGCTATTTGTAGAGCTATGTAACCTCTTTTTCAAAAATTTCAAAACTCGGATAGATTTCTGGGTACTAGTATATTTTGGGGGGGCCAAAAAATTTTTTCAACCAAAATTTCTCATTTTGCACTATTTCGTTCAGTTTATCATGCTGAATCGAATGCACATGTTTCCAGGTTTTTTATTATTGCAACAACATAAGAATTAGGCAACAATAACAATTACTATCAGGGGTGGATCTCCTTTACATGCGACCAAAAGTTGAAGAATCGATCGCATGCTTAGGATTAGGCTTAGGCTTAAGCTTTGACCTAGGCTCAGGCTCAGTCTTTGGCTCCTGCTTTGGCTTTGGCTCAGGTTAGGCTTAGGCTTATCTGCGGCTTGTGCAACGGTATACTACTGGAAAACTATTGAAATTACTTGTAAGATAAATAGTTAATTATTACTAGAAAACATGATCTAAAAAAAATCTGGAAACACTTTCATTGGATTCAGCACGAAAAACTGAACAAAATAATCGAAAATGAGAAATTTTGGTCGAAAAATTTTTTTGGCCCCCCCCAAAGTATACTAGTACCGATTTCTGTTTTAGCTGTTGTTTTTTTTTTTTTGAGGAAAAAGAGGATCCAATCTTCTACTGTTTTTTTTTGAGGTATAAGCGTTTTACATTGAACTTTATCTATCTGTCACAACGTCATCACAATATGGCCAGGTGAGGGTGTCGGAGGCGTTGGATCGCCCTTTTCCGGAATCCCGGAATTATCAGACGTCGATTGCTGCAGCACGCCGTATATCCGGGGCAACATTCCCTTCAGGACACGCTGCACCGTTTTATTTGTGGTCATGAATAGAATCTGAACTCACTTTATAAAAATTATCGCTTATAGGATAGGATTATTCACTCTATTTTATAAAAATCATAAAAGAAAAATTAAACAAAAAAAAATCGGTTGATTTTCACCCTACCGGATTGATGGAATGGTTGCAGACGGAGCAAACGCTTCGCGTGATATTTAGGACCCATTGGACCCAGGTGTCCGTTTTGAGCATTGGTGCTGTCACGGAAAAGGCACGGGTCAGCTAGAAATGGTTCTGGTTCGTTAGCGGGGGGGAGCAGGAGAAAACTAATTAATAGTGTGTTTGATAAAATGTAGTTATATTCAAATGGCAAATCATCTAAATAACGTTGAAAATTGTAAAATTTTGATCCAAAACCGACATTTTGTCGAAAAATCGACGTTTTTGCCTTTTTGACGAAAAATTGGTAACCTTTTTACGTTTAAAAGCTGCAAAAAGTCCTTAAAAATCCATACCTCGAGGAAGAAGGTGACAGTTATCGCCTGATATAGCAAAGCGATGTCATTATCGTTGCTTTGGTACATTGAATGACGCCTAAAATGAGGCAATTAGTAAAGTTCGAGGTGGGGAGGTGGGGAGGTGGGAGGTAGTGTTGGTTTTTAGTCCAAAGTCCACGGACTTTTTCGGACTAAAAAGTCCGCGGACTAAAAAGTCCACGGACTTTTTCGGACTGAAAAGTCCGCGGACTAAAAAGTCCACGGACTTTTTCGGACTAAAAAAGTCCGCGGACTAAAAAAGTCCACGGACTTTTTCGGACTAAAAAGTCCGCGGACTAAAAAGTCCACGGACTTTTTCGGACTGAAAAGTCCGCGGACTAAAAAGTCCACGGACTTTTTCGGACTAAAGTCCGCGGACTAAAAAGTCCACGGACTTTTCGGACTGAAAAGTCCGCGGACTAAAAAAGTCCACGGACTTTTTCGGACTAAAAAGTCCGCGGACTAAAAAGTCCACGGACTTTTCGGACTGAAAAGTCCGCGGACTAAAAAGTCCACGGACTTTTGGATTGCAAAAGTCCGCGGACTTTTTTAGTCGTGGAACCTCGGGGGTTTTGAATTAAAAAGTCTGCGCCAGCATTTCCGCTTCCCATTCGTTTATGGCTCGACGAAAAAACCCGCAAACCATTTTTAATTGGCATGTGGTAACCATCCATCGCTCTTATTGTTAGACGCGGGCGGCAGAATAGGCCATAATTGTGCCGTTAGTTTGTCTGTGTTTTGTTCTTGGTTCGGTTTGTTTGCCGAGAAAGGCTTTATCAGAAGTGAAACGTAACAACAAATGAGACTCTACACAACAAGAACAACAATATCGGCCTTAGGAAACTTTCAATCTAAGCTTTTAATTATTTATTTTTTCTAGTTTACAGGGTTTACTATGTGTTAGTTATTTAGTTGACTAGGCTTTTAATTATTGATTTTTGCTAGTTTACAGGCTTTACTATGTGTTAGTTGTGTTACTGGACAGTTAGCAGGAGGAGAAAACTATCCTTTCGCGTCTATGCTGCTTGTTACCAATAGTAATATATAAATCAAAAATTGGTGAAATTGCTGTTGGCCAGGGGCGGTCCGGATTTCGACTATACCATTCACGCCGTTTTTAAACTAAGCCTCGTGAAACGATCAGCTAAGCCTAAGCCTGAGCTTAGCTTCACATAGACGAGTTGTAAGCCTAGGAGCCAAGCTAAGTCTTTTTAACCCTTCTGTTTTCTATAAGTCAAAAATCAAAAACAAGGTTGGATAAGGAAAAAGGCTATAAATAAAAGTGAGACGAACCAATGCAATGCATTCTTAATCGTTGCTTTGATACTAAAATCAGTCCTAAAACTAAAGAATCTTGAAATAATGCGCAACTAATCTATAGTATCAAACACACGTTTTAACAATTATAGTTGTATCAAAGGATTTTTGGTTTTTGGTTATATCTAAAGCAAGAGAGCCTGTAAACCATTGCAAATAAAGAATTCAGAAGAACGAGAGTAAAAGAAGGAAGAATAGAGGAAGCCTGTGGAGCTTTAAATTTAATTAAAGGTAGATAAAGTAGTATTAATGGTAAGTAAAGCTAATGAATGTACGAAAACAGAACCACGAAGGGCAAGAAGGAAGAACGAATCATTAGGAACATAGAAATAAACTAGTGAAAACAAATAAAAGATATGATTAATAGTTTTCTTACTAGCTAACCTATAGGAAGGAGTTGTGTAGCTATGGAAGTTATGTGCAAGCGCTGTATAGTAGCAAAAACCTTGCAAAAGTTATAATAATTTTAATTTTATAATAACTTGTAAAAAAACAGCGTGCAGCCGATGAATTTGCTTCAATTTCCCAGCTCTTTACAAGGATTTCCCTTTTTTTACTTAATCTAACTTAATAATAACAAAATATTTTACCAAAACCTTTTAATAATGTTCAGAAAACATCAATAAACAATTATAAATCGATTACAAACATTAATTAAAACGAAACGCGCCAAAAAACGGTTATTTTCAAAACCACCTCCCCGAGACCTCCCCACCTCCCGACCTCCCGACCTCCCCACCTCCCCACCTCCCACCTCCCCACCTCCCCACCTCGAACTTTACTAATTGCCCTAAAATGACGCGTTTCGATAAGTTTCATGTGGACAACCTCTGTTTCCTGATAAACCCATAAATAATGACGCATATAATTAAATTGAGCAACGGCAGCGTATACAAAGATACGGAGATAACGTTGATTAATATATCGGAAGATTGGGTCAGCAGGACATCGTCAAAGTTTAGGGTTTTCTGAATTAAATTGATTATTGAAGAAAGGGAAGGGTTCCTTGGCATTATCGAGGAACCTACAAGTAAATATTTTAGTAGATTTTTTTAGAAAAAACTAACTATATTTTAAGCGGAAAATATCTAAAACCTTAACAAATGTTAAATTTTGTCAAAAATTGGTCATTTTGGTCGAAAAATCGATCTTTTCGTTTTGTTAACAAAAATTTGTCGAGTTTTTTACCTCCCGGAGAGTAAAAGGTTTAGAAACACGTCATATATTTCTATTAGAAAAAATTGGTCCCCGAACAATGCCAAAGAACCGGTTTCTATGATACCTTATTATACTTCTTCCGCGTGCCGAACATCTGTCGATATGTAGTTAACGGAATAACAATGAGTATGGTAAGCCATATGACTTTTCGGATGTGATACCTGAAGGTATCTTACGGTATATGACTCTCAGGGCAAAACTAACGTTGAGAAAATGGCCTGCAGGTCTTTCCACACGAATACGGCGAAACGGTTGATGGCCATGAGTAGTGTAAGGTACATAATGGCCTGGTCGGTAAAATCGTTGAGACAAACACCTAAAAAGTTCCATTAGGGCTTGGTTGCGAAATCGACCCTTCCCAACGACTGGGTCTAGACATCGGTATTGGACTGTTAGCGGGGGGGGGGGAGTATCTAGCCTAGACCCCTAGCGTTTTTTCGTGTTTTATAGCGCACGTTAAAAGATTTATAATCGTTTTTGTTTACTAGAAAGTGGTAAAACATACAGGGTGTCCCAAAAAAACGACCCATCTGGAATTTCGCCGTGTTACATCCAATCGGCCCCAAATTTGGACCAGCGGTGTATCAGGCCCTAAATAACAACAATCCTGACTTATAGCCCTGTATCAATAGTAGTTCTCGAGTTATAGCGAAAACAAACTTTATTTTCCATTTTTCATAGGGTTTTCGTGGATTTAGACCCCCTAGACATTAAGCGAAAATGATCCGGTAGGTCTTCTTCACCCTAATAAATTTTTTCCAGAGTAAATTGATTAAATAAACTTTGATTTAAGCGATTTTTACAACGCAAAACTACCCCAGTTCTTAAGCGAAATTAGGGATTCACAGCCGGAAGTCGATGCAAATCGATGCAAAGTCCAAAAACATAGCCGAAATAATGCTTCAGAATTGCGGGAAAAACAGTATTTTCGTTATAACTGGAGAACCACGAAAGCTACGGGGCTATAAGTCAGGATTGTTGTTATTTAGGGTCTGATACACCTTTGGTCCAAATTTGGGACCGGTTGGATGTAACACGGCGGAACGCCAGATGGGTCGTTTTTTTTGGGACACCCTGTATTTTCCAAACTTTAGAAATATGCTTCAGCAGCGCGACACGCCAATGTACGATTGGTGTCAGTTGGCATGTCGCGTAGCTGAAGACACCTAGTCAATCGCAGCGGGTTCAATCCCTTGTCATCTACCTAACCAACTCACCAACTTGTTGCCAAACGGCCAGCGGACCCGTGTCAGGAATTTCGACGAGCATACATGGAAATATACAGGTGGCTTGTGTTATTAAATTTAATAGATTTATCAGCGTCAAGTACCACACTATTGAGAAGAAGGGGAACTGGAAAGTGGATTAGGGGAAATGAAGATGCTTGGAAAGAGGGTTCTTTCACATTATCGGCGGGGGGGGGGGGGCTTTTTACCTAGCACTCAACCTTTCTAATGAGGCAGTGGTTCTAAGCTAATTTTTACCATTCCTAACCGTCAAACTTTACATAGTTTTATTAAAAACTACAAAAAAAAGACGATTTTTCGATAAAAATGGCGGATTTTCGACAAAAAATTCAGATTTTCTAAGCTTTTTGGATAGTTTTTCCGCTTCAATATGATTAAATTTTAGTAAAACCCTGATTAAAATACGTGCGATTTCGTTGGTAGACATTCCTGAACTTATACAAAAAGCCCCCTTTAATGCAAAAGCACCGACAAAGTGATTTTGGTACCTTAAACGATCAAAAATCCAACCTCATTAAATGTCGAGCGCCCTTTGATCTGTACAGCGAGAAATACAGTGACTGCCGTTAGTCCAATGGCCGTTATCGAGCCGTATACGGTAACTGATACAATAATTGCCACATATTCGGCATCGGCCACGTCCAAATTTCCCACCGAGGTATCGAGATTCATGGGTGGTTGGCTATAATGGAAGTTTTAATACTTAAAATGACCGATTACAAAACGCTCGAGGGCAAAGATGCATAGCTATAAATTTTTAAAACGTTATTAGTCGTGCTGAAGCACTATTTTTGATGGAATAAAAGTATGAAATAAGCTGCAAAAGAGCGTATGCTAGAAACTACACAAAATTCTCTATGAATTTTTGAAAACGAAAATCCGCATCGATGCTGGAATTTTAGCGGGGGGATAGCAGTTAATTCTTCTTTTCTGCCTTTTATTCGTATTTTTATAGTTTTGTGATAGTTTTTGATTTTAGAATGCTCTAGGAAAATTTTCAAAATTTATGAAATTTTGAAATAGAAAAAAGATTGATAGAAAAAATTCGGGTTTTTATAAATCAAAAAGCTAAATTTTCGCTTTTTAAAAATTCCCATGCGGTTTTTGTCTAAAATATGGCCGTACGGAGTTACTGAGAACCCCCCGCTAACAGTTCAGTACCGTAGTCCAGTATCGTATACTTAATAAAACAAATTGTGAAAAATGACGTAAAATAGCTTGTTTGTCATGGTCGCACCTAATATCGGAAAACTCGTGATTCTGGATCAAAACCTCGCGGAACAAGTTTTTTATGAAATCCAGAGATTTGCTTCATTCCAGAAGTCCCCCCAGGCGTCCCCCCACGCCCAATCACACACACCCGCTTCAGACAGACCACTAAATGGGGGGCCTTGAATCAGCCATTATAGCGGAAATTAACGGCCGACTCGCGCCGCGCGGTTCCTTTTTCCCCGCGCCGGGTGATAGGGCGGCGTTAACAAGGTTTCCCGTTCTGGCTTTTTGCGCTTTCGTAAACACGTAGCGTTGCGTTGGGGTTTATAAAGATCAAGTGTTCGGCGTACAGGTGCTGCTGGAAGGGCTGGGTTACGAAGCTGCTCGTGCTGGCGAAGTTGTACATAGTACAGGCGGAAATACCGAAAACCGAAAGGCCGAAATATCCGATTTTTTTTACGGCGGTATAAACGTCTAAAGTTACCGAACGACTAAACCGACCCAGCGACCCGTCGTGCCAAATGACGCGTACAAACGTACGGTGGCGCGTCGCGTAGTGGGCTCACTTTGGCCTATACCCTCGTGGAATCCGAATTTTATAACTTTTTACACATTTTTTAAGTCTAAAAGTCAGTAAGCACCTTACTAAAGTTTTCAAATATTTTTGATTGGTGGAAAATTTCAAATTTTGGATCCGAAATTGTTTTTCTGGCTTTTTTAGCGACCAAAACCTCTAAAACACTCAAAATTCGCTATAAAATGCTAAAACATGTTACACAGCTGCTAGAAAGCCGCTGAGTCGAGTAAAGAAAAGCCTAGCGCAAAATTCCAAGATGCCGAAACTGACTGAAATTATCAAGTTTTTTGGTTTCGTCTATCCGTGATTTCTGCAAGAATTCGTACAAGCCCGCCGTGAAGCCGTGGGCGGAAGATCCCGAGGGGATTACGAAACCGAGTCGTACTGTCTGTAAACGTTTGGTCTCAAAAAACACGATGCTGCCTGCACCCGATTAATTGTACCATAAATTGAGCACTGATCCTTTTTGTGGCGCCTATTCAGCCCGGTGCATAAATGGGACAATTTTTTGCAAAATCCCCTGCCATTCTCAGACCAGCATTTATCAAAGTGAGATCAAAACACGAGCTTTTGAGGGTTGTTACAAAGGTGGTGCTTTTGCATTATCGGGGGTGTCTTTCAGGGTGTTTTTTTTTTTAAGCCGGATTTGAAATAATCCCAGAAGTGTTACTAACACAGTAAAAAAAAAAAAAAAAATTATAAATTATATTTAATAAAATTAAAAAAAAAAAAATTGGAAACACTCCCTTTATTTATTTTTTGAAGAATTGGATCCTGAAGCGAAAAGTTTGATTCTCCCGTGATAACCCCCCGATAATGCCAAAGAACCAAAAAGCCTTCTTTTCGCTCAGGTTGGCCGATTCCATATCGCGTCGAGATGTGCGAAATGGATCTCAGCTTCTCGTCTGGGGGGCACGACGAGACGTCGTCCATCCATCGACAACGGAATCGATTCTGGGTCCCGATTTACCTAAAAACATATATAGAAAAAAGTAAATTAAAACACATCGAAAACGCGACGTCTTTCCCCTAGATCTCACCCTTGTGGGAACAAATAAAATCTCATTTTGCCGGCGTCAATTGGAGCGCGTGATACTACTACAGCAGATGACTGCCGCGGAATTTCCTGGTACTAATACTTGCGGATATTTGGGCTTTGATTCCATAGAAATAGCTTCTTGGAATAATTTATAAAACCAACTAAAATCGTTTTAATTTTACGTATTAATCAAGCGCAATTTTTTATTACAACGTTTAAAAGCCGTTTGCGAGACTTCAGCAACCTTTTCTACCCTCATTTTTGACGGTTGCTGCTAGAGCATCGTCGAATTTAGTTTTTTTTACAGTTTTGGGTAATTTTAAAATTTGAAAAGGTCATTTTTGAGGGTTTAAACTCTAACATTTACCGGATCTTTTGCACCAAATATCGTCGACTTCATCGCCGTCAACAACGAGCTATGTCCGTACATGGCCAAATACGGAAACATGGCCGCGTAAAAGGCCGTGATGAGGTCAAAACTTTGGAAAACGGCTCCTAGAAACGGATGGTTAGCACTTGTATGATTTCCACTTACGATATCGCAACCGGAAAGCGCGGGGAGAGGTTTTGTCGTAGTTGTAGAGACCGAAAAGTAGGATGCCACCGGCCAGCAGGGAGGCCAATAAATAGGCCACCACCAGCGGAAATAGCAGTCGGGTGGCGCGAATATTTTCCGCGGTCTAAAAATTCAGTTAGGAAAAAAGATAACTCTAAATAATACCTTTATTAAATAAGTTACCAATTATAAGTGTAAAATCACGCAAAAATTTGCGAAAAACGCCCAAAAAAATTGCCAAAAATAAATTTTTTAAGAGGCCTGTTTGTACCTAGCAACCAAACTACCAAATCTCAAATTTATTTTGTTTTAAAAAGTTGGTAGCGAGAGAAATATATTAAATACTATACCGCGTCCTGATACACCCGAAACACCTGATTTCCCTCACCTGATAGCGTTCGGATAACTTTGGGTGAGTCGCCTGCCGGGCTCGACTACGATAATTTTGTTGGTTGATCTTCAGCAGGGCGAGGAAGACCAGCATGGCAATGGCGTCCATGGCAATGATGGTGAGCAGCGAGATGAGCAAGGCGCGATGAGAAGTGTATTCCATCTGAACATTCAGGAGTTAGCGAACATTCCCGACGTACCTGACAGGCCAGCTTTTCCGTCCGTTGGTCGGCAGCGTCGATTTGGTTGGCCAGCACAAACAGCAGCCCAAAAACCCACTGAAATTCTAGGATGGACAAAGAAGGACTTTTGAAGGTTTTACTAACGTTATACTGGGAAAATGAACATGCCGAAACGCCTTCCTACAAATCCGGAAATGCCTAGTAACGTAATAGTAAGAAATTAATGGTGTTTTTCGTCCAATTTAACTAGATTTCAGGTCAAAAATAATTTTAAAAACCTAGAAAATTTTTGCCAAAATTATGGTCGGAAAAATCGATATTTTGTAATGTTTAATCAATTTGTAAAGTTATATGCGAACCGCGTTTTTTTTAAACCCCTTAAACGCGCTACTTATGACTTGCACATCGACAGTTCAAGCAGAAGAGCACTCTGCCCATTGAAGTCATGCGTTAGTGATAGAACAGGGCATGCATACCTGCCCCACCTGAAGCACCAACAGCGCCATCCCCACGGACCTCCGCTCCGTCGTCTCGTAAATTCGTACGAATAATGTTGCGACGGTTCGTTCTGAATCTTTTTTTTTCGCGAAAGTGCTTCCGAAACCCACCTATCACCAAAACAGCCAACCCTAGACCGGTCACGTAAATAGCCGTATCGTGGAGTGTTTTCGCGAACCGGCAGTAAGGTATCCCTAAATACTGAAATACGAGCGATCTTGTCAAATTCTCACCGCCAACATCAATATCAAACGCGTAAGCCACCCACAAGGGAGCGATGATCAAATATCGGGAAACGATGACCAGGATGAAAGTGAATGAGAAATTTGCCAAAAGTAGCCGAAGATTCTTAAAAATAAAAACTTGTTTAGTCTGCGATCTATTGACTACCAAATGAAAGCATTTTGTTCTCCGCAACACTTGCAGAAAAAGTAGACAGCTGACGTTGGCGACGAGCAGTATGAGAAGCTCCAGATTATAAAGCGCCATCGAGATGCCGCCTATTCGCTCGGATAGAGGGGCCATCTAAACCTTCGCGGATCTTTGAAAATCCAGGATGCAGCAGCAGCAACCAACGTCGAGGACAACCACAAAACATTCGCGAAAACCAATCTGATTAGCTGAGGGAGGAGAGATTTAATGAAATTCCGTTGCCAAACAAAGACACGCTTTCAATCAGCGAATGGCAAACAATTGCCGCCCCAAAAAAATGAAACATTGCGCGTAGAGCGGGGCCCTCGGGAATCGATGTCGTGCACGAATTCCGAAGCGGATCCAGCAGGGGTGATTTGGGCCTTTCGTGGGACGTATGATCCGTTGCGCAAACACTCGAATGTTTGAAAACAGATCCGCACCCCCCAGTCAGCGCCACTCCACGCATTTTTGGCGAAACGCACTATAATCATCGAATACACCCCGTCAGCTAGTCGCTGTCAGAAGCCGCCTGAAAGGACCCCCAGGCCAGCCACTTAAATTGAGAGCCCTTGTGGAATGAATAATAATTGGCGTGCATTTTTTTGCCGTCGGCGGGGAAGCTATTATCATCTTTATTATGTGCACATATAAGCAGTTGCGTTTTTGAGAGCTATACAATTGAAAACGTTCGGATGATGAGGCACATTTGGATTTTTGAAACAGATAACACTAACAAAACAATTAAAATACAAAGACCAGTCTAGTTAATGAGAAATACCCTATGTTCGCTGATTTAGTGGTGGCCGGCCCAACTCGTGTGTCCCTTCGTCGAGAGGGAATAGATTTCTTCGACGACGATCAGTGCTGCAGCCGCGCCAACGCCATACTTCCATCCGGGCAGGATCAACTAAAAAAACAGCTATGTGTTCAGATGAAAAGACAATATCTAGTTGGATATCTGGATCAAATCAGAGGTCCAAACCAGCTAACGCTTGTATAAAACTGAGCCGGGAAAGTCATAAATATTAAGCAAAATGAAGCAAAAAATCAGGCTTACCTTTTTGAAGTGCGCCCATTGTCCGTAGACCTGCGGATAGTTGCGATCGAAGAGATAGACGTAGTTCCTAAAATAAGCCACATTAATTTTTGCGAGTAACGAAATTTAAGTATTTCCCGACGATAAATTAGCTCAGAATTTTGTCCTGTATTATTTAGAATGGGCTAGATTTCACACAGCAACAACCCTGGGAATTACCGAAAAATTCAATTTGATGGATTTTCCAAATCACCCAGGCATTGACAAAATAGGGCAGATTAGATCGGACCGGAAAAAAATTAGCAACTCGCCTAATCCATGGGTCCTTGAGGCCGACTTGTGCCAGCCGCTTCTCATGCGCGGCCAATTCCGGGAAGTCGCGGTAGTTGTTGTAGATGCTGTAGTGGGGGATTTTGAATGGCTCGTGCGCGTGATGTCCCCCTCCCATCTGAAAAAAATACTGATTTAGGAGCTGTAGAAAAATGGTTGGAAAAAAAGAAAAATGGGATAGCGGCTAATTCCGTCTTTGATATTTCCAAAAAGAAAGATTTTTCAAATTGAGCAATATACGTAAAAGATTCATCCAGCCTGGAGCTTGAGCTCAAGCTTAGAAGTTGAAGCAAAGTCGGGCCGGAGAGACCCTTTACCCCAGGAAAATCGGAAAGGTGCGGCCTCGTGGCGGGACCAAGAGGGCAGTTTGGCAGAAAGCCAAGCCAGAATTACCCCATGAAAGTTGGCTTTTGGTTTTGCATTTTTTTTCAAATCTAATTTTTACAAGAAAACTGTTGTTCTAAGCCCATGAAAATGAATTTTTACCAGATTTTCACCGATACCTCTCGGAGATAACTTATTTCCACTCCCTTTGAGCAATTTTACTTCTACAAACGAGCTACTGTAGTTTTAGACTATCAAAAACTTTCTTTTTCCAGGCTCCATGTTCGACTGGATCGTGGTGATCGTCAAGGTCGTGACGGAGATCGTCCGATCCGGATGCGATTTTCTCGGCTGGAGCACGGTTTGGCTGCGGGACGTGATAAAGGTATGATGTAACTTTCGTCTGATCGCCCGTTTAGGAGAGCCAGATGCAAAGATCATATCTGCTCCTGAAGACGCCACAGCATCTCGCCGTCACCTTCACCGAAAAGAAGAAAATTAAACTGGTAAATTGGCTCTGGCGTACGAGCAAACTGGATTCAGAACGAGCTTCGACGCTTCCTGGAGTTGTGCCGCTCATCCGGTGTCAGGCGCGTCTCGCTTTACGATCCATGGGGTGAATGTCTTGCATTATCTGCATTCCTGAAGAACAGTGCCGACAAAATGGTATTATTCCCTGTTTTTGGAAGTAAAATAAATTTTTTAGGACATCCTACACGACGAGGAATTTCCGGATGTCCGGGAAGCGGCCTTTGCTGTACAATTGCTGGGTCCGCTGTCCGGACGGGAATTGGTATTGCAGAGCATTCGTGAGGTATATATTGATGGGAATATTTTAGAGTCAAACTCTGAAGAGATTGATTTTTTGTGCTTTCGCGGAATCGGCTGGGATGCATATTTTTTCCAAGAAACCTAAATTCGCCTTGTAGCGCAAGAGACAGTATATTCGTGGAACATTTGGGGGAAAGTTAGCTATCCCAGTTAACTATACTTATTATTATATATTGAAGTGAAAAAGCCATTTATCAGGTTGATGGTAAACTTAGAAAAATATTTGAAATTTTTAGACAGTTTGGTCGAAAACTTCATATTTTTTGTTTCTTTTTCGCAGAACTCTAGATTTGCCTGGTAGTGTAAGGGAAAGTGTATTCATGGTTCTTTTGGGAAAACTTAGTTATATCGATGTCAAAAAGCCATCTATAATCTTAGAAAAACGTTTGAAAATTTGATATTTTGATCGAAAATGTGGTGTTTTGTGTAAGTTTTTAGGTTAGGAATTAGAAGAGACTCCCCCTGTTTATATAAGAAAAAAATGGGATCTAACGAATAGAGTCTTCCTCCCACGGTTTTGCGAATTTTTTACTTTTAGCTCCTCCCTACACCTGGCCAGCTAACTATGGAAGCGTTCGACAGTCAGCTGCAGAAGCATGGCGTGCCCGAGCCAAACATCCTCCTCAAAATAGGGCAACTGCCAACGATGGCTGGGTAAGAAATTGCCATATTCTATTAAAAATATTTTTTTAGATATCCCCCATTGGCCATTCGTGTCACCGAGATCGTATTGGCGCGCCGTCTGCCGACCACCCGGTCGTCCTTCTACAATGCCCTCAGCGACTATTCGAAACGGGATATTCGGTTAGGAAAATGATTGTTTGCAAAGATTAGACCTCGATTGTTAGCCATGTTTGCGTCCGTTTGTTGTTAGTAGTACACCCTCGTGCCCAAAGACCAAATGTGATAATGTATTACGATTACTAGTGCTCCCACCCCAAATGTTATATTCTTTTGTTATATATTCTCGCGCGCGTACCCTGCCCCCCATTACAGGTCTTCATCTCCATTTCGCTTCTGCGCCCCGTTAAACTTTGACAAGTTGTGCCCATTATCAAGCTTTAATCGTTGATTAATTTGTTACACGTTTGAGATAAAGAATTAATACGTTTTGTGGTTTCTCTCAGCAATTATAGTCGTCAGCTTTGTCAGGGTGGTATTTGTGGGCGACCGAGAGGAGGAGAAGAGGCGGGGAGAGGGAGAAAGAGCTCTGCTTTTTCTGCGCCTTCTGTTTTCTCTACACCCTCTAGTGTATGACAAATTCTCTTTTCTGGCCTATGGGCCCGTGAAAAAGGATCCCCTGCTTCGACATTATGTCATGCCAAAATTTTCTCTTGAAATTTTCTGAAAACTATAAAAATTTGTGAATGGAGGTATTTTATTGTCCGACGCCGCCCAGCCCCAGCTTTTTATTTTTATTTGCTTTTTTCTTTGGGACGCGCGAGCCACTTGTCTTCTTCCCCCCATTCTCTCACATTCTCCAATTCTTACCGTTTAATCAATACAAGCCCCCACGGGCCTCGTTCCCCCATTGCTCGTGCGCTACGTGGCGACGCTAAATTTTACAAAATTTGTAATTTAGGTGTAATTAGCTGACGCCACCATGGGGTTGCTGACGAAAGGAAGCCCCCTGAGCTGGGCGGAAACTGTGCCCTATGTGGAATTTATTAAGGTTTGCAGGAAATTTTTGATAATTATTAGTTTTAGAAACACGGCATCGCTCAATTCATCAATTTATACCATCGTCTGAAGGCTAGATCTGTAAGGTCCAGTTTAATTTTTGTAATTTGGAATTCTTAGGGTGATCAGCTGAAATGGGGCGACGAGATTGAATACACCATCGTCAAGTTCGACCACGAGGGCAAGAAGGTAATTGTTTTTAGAATTTTTTGCTAACTGTCATTTTAAGGTGCGCGTTTCGCTTCGTGCCGAGGAATTGCTCTCCCGACTCGCCGCCGAAGAAGAGGTTTTTTAAAAGCCCTATTCATCGGCTTGTTTTAGGTGAACAACCTCATCGGGACGGCCAACAAGTTTTTGTGGAGACCCGAATTTGCCGCCTACATGGTTGAAGGAACGCCCGGTGCCCCCTACGGAGGTCTAATCGCTTGCTTTAACGTCGTTGAAGCCAGCATGAAGTTGAGGAGAAGCGCCATCAGCAAGCTTCTGAAGAAGGTAAGCGATTTTTGATATCAAGGTAACTTTTTCAAGGACGAGAGCGTGCTGTCAATCTCTTTCCCAGCCCTTGGCACCGCTGATTTCACGTTTCCTCCTACGAAATGTACTCCTGACGACGAGGAGGGGGCCGGAAGAAGCGCTTTCTTCCCTGATGATGCGATTTATGGAGGGCATCCTAGGTGCTTTGAAAAAATATCTGTGTTTACCAAGCTTTTTTAGATTCAAAAATTTGGTTCGTAATATTCGAGGAAGACGGGGCGAGAAGGTTGCGATCAACGTGCCGATTTTCAAAGATGTCAACACCCCGCAGCCATTCAAGGTTTTGTTTTTTTTCTCGCGTGAACTGACCCAACTTTTTAGGAGACTTTCCACGATGAATTGACCGGACACGTGGAGCGAGGCCTTCAGGACCATATTTACATGGATCACATGGGATTCGGCATGGGTTGCTGCTGCTTACAGGTCAAGTAAAATTTTTTACGGCTGCGGATTTCCTCGATCACAAGCTCAGGGCTTCTATTTTTTCATTTTTAAGTGATTGTTTATCAAAGAGAGAGCAAAATACCGAAAATTGGGAGTAAAATTGATTGATTTTGACTAATTTCATCAGTTTGACCAATTTAAATCCCTGAAGCTGATTCACAAGCGCACAAAAACGAATATAACTGTTGTTCGCATTTCGAAAACTAGAAAACCTTGGAAGGTTTTCCAGGGGTTTATTCAGTAAGACAAATTACATTCTTTTGCTTTAGGTGACTTTCCAAGCCGTCGACGTCAAAGAGGCTCGCTGGCTGTACGATCAGCTAACCCCGATCACTCCGGTGCTGTTGGCCTTGTCGGCGGCGACGCCGATTTTCCGGTAAAATTTCCTTCCTCACATCAATATCTTGTTGCAGTGGATATTTGGCCGACGTTGATTCGCGCTGGGATATCATCAGTGCGGTAAGATCATTTTGCATAACTTTAATTCTTTTTTAGAGTGTCGACGATCGGACGGCTGAGGAGCGTGGGCTGATACCGTTGAAGACGAGCAAGTGGAAGATTGATAAATCGAGGTGAGTGCGAGGGAATACCTTCAAAAAAGTCCATTTAGATACGACACTACGGATTGTTACATATACCCCTGCTCTGCGGCCTACAACGACATTGAGCTGCAGGTATGGAAATTTATTATATCTTTTTAGATCAGGCGTTGGGGTAATTTAGCGTCTCATTAAGTGTAATCTTCTTTTTTTTTACTACTAAAATCATCTGTTATTTTTTTTGGATAAAATAACTGCTTTTTAGTATGATGAGGGCATCTTCAAGCAACTCCTTGACGGAGAAATTGATGAGCACCTTGCCAAGCATATTGCCCATATGTTCATCCGAGATCCGCTACAGGTAATTTTTGATTGAAGTGTGTGGTTGGGAAAATGAATCTTTTTTTTTATTTTCGTTTTACTTATTTTGTAGGTATTCCGCGAGCGCATCGAGCAGGATGACACGAAGAGCTCTGAGCATTTCGAGACGATCCAGAGCAGCAACTGGATGAATATGCGCTTCAAGGTACCCCTGGCCAATTTTTCTTCATCCCCTATTTAGCCCCCACCACCGGATGCCCCGGAAATTGGCTGGCGCGTCGAGTTCCGACCCACTGAGGTAATACATTATTTATGTGTTAATTTCATTTTATTCAGGTCCAACTCACCGACTTTGAAAATGCGGCTTATTGCTGCTTCGTCGTGCTGCTGACTAGGTATAAATATCGGCATTCTTTGGAAGTATTTTTATTGCTAGGGTAATCCTCTCGTATCGCTCGACGTATCTGCTGCCAATTTCGATGGTCAATGAGAATATGAAGCGCGCTCAGAAGCGGGACGCTGTTTTGGAGCAGAAATTCTTCTTTAGAAAGGTATCAACCAAATAAATGGCATTAAAATCTGGTGTAGGGAGTAGCCACTTGCCGTCACCCCCCAGATGAGGCCGGAGGTGGCGATTCGGCCGCCTGCACGGTCGGCAATGCAAAGAGCGAGGATATTGAAGAAATGACGATCAACGAGATTGTTAACGGTGAGATTTCGGGGGTTTTACATACAGTCGGGGGGTAGTTCTTTGGCAATACCGGGCGGCATTTTCTTATGAGCGGTATTTTTCAACAAAAATGTCGAATTTTTAAGGATTTTGGGACTTTTAGATAATTTTCGGCTTGAAAGATAGGTTCATTTGATCAAAAACACGCTGAAATTTTGCTATTCGCTTATTATGAATTCCTGGACCCCTAGAAAAATTTTTTGCTCCGAAATTGTGAAGCCACTTTTGTTTTTCTAGGGCGTGAAAAAGAGTGGCCCGGCCTGGTGCCCATGTTGAAGCAGTTCCTCGACTCGGCCGATGTCGATGTTGACACCCGGTGCACCATCTCGCAATATCTGAACTTCATCTCGGTAACTTTCCAAGTTTTACGATATCGCAATGTCTGTTCAGCAACGCGCCTCTGGGCAAATCCCTACACTGGCCAACTGGACCCGCGAATTCGTTCAGAACCACGCTGCCTACAAAAAGGACAGCCGCGTGCCCGATGAGACGATCTACGATTTGCTGTCCTTGGTATGTTAAAAATGAGAAAACATATTTAAGTTGAAAATTTTGGTTTTTTCGCGTTTACGGGATTTTTCCTAAGGATCCAATTTTTCAATAAATAGATCAATAAAGCGGAAATTTTTCTAAACTGTTTTTTTTACTATGGCTAGGCGCAACAAATTGTCAGTTACAAAATACAAAAATGTTACCCAGCCAAGAATTCCGATTTTTGCTAAAAATGTCGACGCTTTAATATTTTTAACAAGTTTTCCGATGGTTTTTACTAGTTTTATATAGCTGTTTTACTAAAAATATTACAAAAATACTCCCTATTAAGTTAATAGGTATTTTTAGACTTATACTTAAAAGTAAAATGCATTAATATGAAAATATTTTTTTAGATGTCGGACATCTCCTCAGGCCAAAAGCATTGCCCTCGCCTGCTCGGCTCCTTCCGCTCAAAAACCGACCAACTGATCCCATCGGCAGTGCGACGAGCCGAAGAGAGCCTCGTGATGAACATGCAAAAGAGGGCCCACTAGCAAATCATTGTGATTTTTTGACGGTGACCTTGTGATTTATTGTTTTTTACCCGTGTATCTCTCCAGTCAAATAATTTATTATTACACATTTATAGGCCATCATTTGTTTTGTGTCTACGATTTTTGGTATGAGCCCATGTCATGTTTTTTGGCTAATAAATTACCTGGTGAAGCATTTTTAATCGTGATTTTCTTTATTGGGTTTAAATTTTTCAGGTGAGCCAAAAAAGCGTTCGGGATTTCTGGATTTTGAAGCCATTTCGGGGGCAGCAATCGCGCCGCGCTGCTTTGTGCCCTGTGGCTTCATGTTGCTAGGGGCTGAATGCATCCAGGAGAAAATGAAGTCACCTAACGTTACTAAAGCAATTTTGCTAAAGTACTAAAATATTGCTGGATTCAACGCGTATTCAATTCAATTCTAATTGTTTTTGATGGCTGCACAGTAATCAAAAATTCTGTTTAATTTCCGTTATAGAGTTGTATCGAAAAAACGCCAAATAGCTACGGCCTGCCTTGGGCTTTCGATTTTTGGGCTCTATTCATTCTCAGCGGGTTGGAATCGAGAGGAAGGGGAGCAAGAAGTTGTGAGCAACACTAGGAGCTTTTTTAATTGGCTGGAAATTACAGATGAGCCTGACAATCGAAGGATCAACCGGAAAACCGTTCAACGAATCGTTAATCTCTTATCTTCAGCATTTCGGGCTCGACAACAAGCAGATCAAGGCGACGACGGCGAGAAGGATTCAGTGGGTTAACAAGTGGAAGGGTTTTTATATAACTTATGTGGTACTGGACTGTTAGCAAGGGGGAAACTAATTTTTCTCAGTAATCCTGTACGGTCCTATAACAATGGAAACCATTTTTATCGCTTTTTACAAGGTTTTAGAAAGATTGAACTTTTCAAAAGGTTTAAAATATTTTTGTAACGTTCTAGCAAGCAATAATTATAAAAATACGCTGTTTATTATTAACAGGTAAGCATAAAACAAACATCAGTTTTGCCTTGCTAAAATCCCCCTGCTAACAGTCCAGTACCACTTCTGATTCAGATTCTCGAAAGTCGTCTTCGCCATGTACAGCTCGAGCAACCATTTTGGCGAGAGCCGCTACACGCTTCACGAATTCCGGAAGCGCTTCAACAACACGATCATCTACTATGATCTGGGGCTCCATGTTGCACAGGTTTTTCGTTTTAGAGAAACTAGGATTCTGGTGCACCATCGGTGGGTGGGATAATTTTTCCTACGTCCCAAACCGCAAATAATGTAATAAAAACAATTTACCGAGCTTTTTACTCCCTTTTTAGGGGCAATTGTTTCCTTTAGTGGCATATAAATTCAGAGACGTGAGGTGAGCGGCGTGTGCAACCTGTTCATCCGCCACCTGAACTTCTCCCACTACCCGGCCCATGTGAAACGGTTGCACAGCTACGCCTTCAAGGTGGTCATTGCCGCGGTGGGTTTTGAGCTCGAAACTAAAATTTAGGTATATTTTTTAGGAAATGCTGAGAGACTTTGACGCATTTTGGATGGTGGATACGTCAGTGCATTTTGACGATAAAAAATGTTTGGAGCGACTATATAACGATTTGAATAAAGGCCAGGTATCTGCGTTTGATCTAAAAAAATGTATTTTAGGCCCCAGACTTTTTGATGGGCCAAAAAGTGGGAAAACAATTGAATTACACGCATAAAGGTCTGATTTAGCCTTTTGAACGGTTTATGCCTTTTTTAGGAATGTTCGAATACCTTCCATTTCCTGGAAAATACCACGATGATGTGCAGCGGGAAGCTGTCCTATTTCTGCGACGGAGTGCGGTTAGTAAGACGGCGATGAAATGGTGTGTTTTTGAGTTATTTTGGGGGTTTTTGCGTTATCGGGGGAGGCCAACTTTTCCGCGGAACCGATTTTTCTAATATAAATAGGGGACGTTTTCCTAAACCGTTTTTGCTATTTTTTTTAACCGTAGAGAACTCTCAAATTTTCAGCACGCATAGAAAAAAGCAGAATTTTTCGAAATCTTTCGAGAATTGAAAAATTTCGACGAAAAACGACCAATTTTCGCTCGCGGTTCCGAATATGATGGTTAAATTTTACCGTAAGCACTGGTAAAAAGCGCTATTTCGTTACTAGACAGCCCCCGATACCCCCCCCGATAAAGCGAAAGCACATAATTCTATTGGTCTAAATTCAGGTTGCTACTTTGTGCATTGACAAAGGAATGCATTGCACCGCCGGGGTCTACCGTTGTTTGTATGAAAAAGGGGGTTTCTGGATGTCATCGGTAAGTTATTATTTGACTTTTTCGTCTATTTCTTCTTTCGCATTATCGCGGGGCCTAATTTTACAAGTAAAGGATAGAAACGTAATAGCAAATATTTTAATAGTCTTGGTAATAATTTTGAACAATATTTAAAAATCAAAAATCGCACATTTTTGAAAATATGCTCGAAAAATCGGTATTTTTGATGAGAAATTATAAAGTTCCAAGCTTAAAAATAGTAAAGTACCACTATTGTTTATCTTAAAAAAATTTAAATCGAAATAATTTTACAGGAAACATTGCTGCCCCCCGATAACGCCAAAGCACCTGATCTCTTTTAGATACGACCAAAGCGCGAGTAATCTAATAAGAGCTATGCTGCTACGGCCAAACCCCCGACACTTCAACTACCTACACAGATGTGCAAAAGTGGAGCGAGGACTCTGGCGGAAAGAGCCATTAGCCAAGGGTTTATGCGAATAAATTAGAATTTGAATATTGAATATATTTGCATTAAAACAGAAGATATCCTATTTTTTAATTAGTTGAATTTTTCATTGTTTCACGCGAAAAATGGTGGCCGCTCGGACGTCGTGGGGTACCCTACAGCGGCTGTTGCTGATCATCCTTGTCAGTTTTTCTTTTTGCTTTTTTCAGGTCACCCTGGGTACTAGGCCGTTAGCGGGGGTGAGCGGATTAACGGAGGATGACGATATCTCTACGACCAACTCTGAATTTTTAAAGATTTGCGTTAATTTATATGCATTTTTGACAAAAAAGTCGAAAAATTTCGACATTTTTAAGTTTTTTGATGGATTTTTTATTTAAAAACTGTCTAAATGCTAGAAAACAAAAAATTCGTTACAAAATTACTTGCAAAAATTTAACCCTCCCCCCCGCTAAAAGTGCAGTACCATCACACCCCGTAGGTGCTCGAATTCGCGGCGGCCGTCGTGCTGCTCAACCATGGCGAGCTGTTCGGCGGCAATCAACCGTCAGCCCTGGGCGCGTTCATCTCGTTGGGCGTCTCCTGGATTCTGGTGTTCCTCGTCTACCTCGTCATGCACTGCGAGGGCCAACGGGCCAAGATACAATCACTTGTCGTACGTGAAAAAAGACCATTTTTGAATGGATTTTAGTTTGTGATCCTGCTCGTTTTCGGGGGCCTAGCCTCGCTGTCGGCGCTGATCTGCAACATTGTGCTCGTGATCAACGACAGCAGCGCCGGCAAGAACTACAAGGTGTCCGTCATTGGCCTGGTGGGTTTTTCATGTTGATTTCGTTATATTTTTGTGCTTAGGAATTCAACGGGATGGCGTTGCTGATCAACGTCGTCAACATTCTACAGTATATGATGTGCTACCCGGCTGGCGATCATCAGGTTTGTTATCCTAAGAATTTCCCGGGTTAACAAAGTTCGCAAAAAGCTTAGAAAACCCCCAACAGCGATTTTTCGGGGCGAATTAAGTGACGGTGCTTTTGCATTATCGGGGGAGATTTATCGCAAAATAAGGCTAAACTCTAGTTTACCCCCCCCCCCAGCCGTAACTTTTCAGCCATACGTCCTATTAATGCGCCGAGTATCTCAAAATGTTCCCCGTGGTCGAATTACTATAAAAAAGTTGTTTTCTTACATCCAAAATTGTTAGAAAAATTTTTATAACAATTATAAGTCTGGGTTTTCTTTAGTTAATTTTTGCTGTTCCAAAGTGAGTTTTCGTATCTCGGCTATCTTTTGACGTACAGAGCTGTCAATGGTACCAAAATGTAGCTCTTGCTCTGTAGAATAAGCCTACAGTACGTTTGAGTCGAAAAAAATAGCGGAAAATAAAAATATTTGAGTTTTAGGCTCCTGGTACATTGAAGCACAGCGGCTTAATCTTTTCAACTTTCAAAATCTTGTAAAAAAATTTCTAGCAATTTTTGCCGCAAGAAAACAACTTTTTTATAGTAATTCGACCACGGCGAACATTTTGAGATAATCCGCGCATTAATAGGACGTATGGCTGAAAAGTTAGGGCTGGGGGGGGGGTAAACTAGAGTCTTACCCAAAATAATATTCTCAAAAGCTTTACAATTCTTTATTGAGAAAAAATCACAAAAAATCTCGATGTTTCGTTAAAAATGGCCTATTTTCGATCATAATTTCGAAGTTTTTAAGTTTCATAAATGTTTTTTTTTTGCACTTGAAATCTAGCTAGATTCACGAATATATCTTTTGAAGTACTTACTATTGCGTTACTAGGCATTTCTAGACACCTAGGAATAAATTCGGTACCCCTTTAATGCAAAAAGCACCGAATTTTTGCCCTTTTCAAGCAAACTAAAAAGGGATGGGGCCTCCTGGGGAATAGCTTGCCCCCTAAACCACAATCCCCAGGAGTTATCCCATCCCTTTAGGTGTACTCGCAAAGGCGCAAATCAAAGAAGGGAAAACGATCGAAGGGCGGAAGTGACCTTGAATCTCAGGTGCTCGAGAGTGTCGAAGAAGCCGGAGGCAAAAGCGCCAAACGATCCGTCCGCGGCACCCCGAAAACACCGAAAACGGTGGGTGAATCGATTCCCGAAGGAATCTCTGCTTGTCGGCTATTAGGTACTGGGCTGTTAGCGGGGGGCAGAATTAAGCTTAGAAATTTCACAAAAAGTTGGAAATATTTTTCTGTTTTGGCCAAAAATGGATTTTCCTAGCCATCAAAAGCTACTAAAAAAATACAAAGTTACGCCATTAAACGCAACCAATGCTGTGTGGGTTAAATAACTTTTCCACCCCCGCTAATGGCCAAGTACCGACTACGATATCAATTTACGAAAATTCTGAAAAATAAAAACGGAAGGACTTGTAAATTTCAGCCGGGTGATGGCTCGGTTCGCTCCGGGAAAACGCCGAAAACGCCGAAAAGCCCGATGACGGTATGAATTTTTACCGTCTCTCTCTCGCTCTCTCTCTCTCTCGCGCTCTCTCTCTCTCTTTCTGCCTCTCTCACCCCATCTTTTCAGAAAAGCGGCTCCCGCAAAGGCTCCAAAATCAGCTCGGTGCGCTCTAACAAGTCGAACAAGTCCAACAAGTCAAAGAACTCGAAAAAGTCGAAGAAATCGAAGAAGTGAGCGCGGCGTCCACATCACTCCGCTACACTCCATCCGTACGGTGTATCGCCTCGCCATCCCCCATTTCTTTCTCTTTTTTTCTCTGCTCTCGATGATACTGCTTCTCGTTTTGCACTCGTTCTCCGTTGGGCAGTGGCTAATAAATGGTTTTGAAATACAGTACGTTTGATACCTATGGACGTGTAGTTTTTAGCTTTGGTTGTAACGTGGAATGCCTCGGAATATGGGCGAAAGATGCGAAAGATTTATCAAAAAAGATTGCACAGGGTTGCGGGGAGGAAGGGCGGCTCGATTAGGAGGGACCTGTATCCAACGGGGCGAGTCATGGGGTTTTTTGGTACTGGACTGTTAGCGGGGGGGTAAGTTTAAATTTTCCGCACACCTATCGACAAGCTATGTATTTTTATAGTGGGTTTTAGTGGTTTTTAACTTCTAGGCGGCTATAAAAACATCTTAAGAATTCAAGAAATCGAAATTTTTACTTTTTCATAATTTTTCATACATTTTTGACCAAAAAGTCAAAGTTTTTCCTTTTTCAGCTCAAAAACTTTATAAAATGCCATAAAAATGGTTGCTATTTCGCTATTTGGCAATAAGCAATTACTGGAAAAGTTTTGCCCCCCCCCCGCTAACAGCACAGTACCAAGAAAAGAGGGTACGGTAAATAGAGCGTTTTTAGACATACCTTACCGTACCCCCAAAGAGGCAAAAAATAAACCTAAAGCAATCCGCGGTGTGAAAATAACTGGAGGCGACACTGGGATACGGTAGAAGACCGGATATGTGTGTGTTTTTGGGGAATGGACGGGACAGTACTATGGACAGCAGGGCGGAATGGCACGGAAACGGGGGGAAAGCTGGAAAATCAGACGACAGGCGGGGGCTTTGGCTGGGCAGGCGGGTCGAGAGGGACACCGGGCGGCCGGATGATGCCTGTAATTTGTAGCGTATTGTAGTGTGGATAGGAGCGGAGCGTAGCGTAAAATTCGTACTAGAAAAAGTTCGCTTACCGAGGGGGAATTGCGTCAACAGCATTTGGGACAACATGCCGGGATTGAGGAGTGGACGCTGCGGGTTCGGCTTGTTTAGCCAATCTGAAAGGGGCGGCTAGCAGGGATTTTTCGGGCTCGTTGTTTTGGCTACGGTTCACTTTACCCCCAGCCGGAAGTTTTTGGCAATAACTTTTTTATTTTACATTATTGTAGACTCAAATTAAAACTCTTAGTATATTTTTCGACGCTCTATCGAATGGCGTTGCGAAAATCCCGACAAAATAAGCGAAAATACCGACAACTTTCAGACCCCTCGGCTGTGGGGGGGGGGTAAAGTAAACTCTTACCGTTGTTTTTGTATATTTATCTGTTATTGATTAGTATCACAGTTTATTTTATCCGTAGCTTATTTATATATTACATTTTCTATGTTTTATTGTGGTTCTTTGCGCAATATCGGGGGGTTGTCCAGGGGAGAACTAACGTTTTCTTTAGTAGCAAATTATTTTAATTAGAAATATTTCCACTCTCTCTTTTTTACTATTGCTAAAGAAAGCCATGACATTTTTTGTAAAAAAATACGGGAAGAGTTTACTTTACCCCCCTCCCCACAGCCGAAGGGTCTGAAAGTTTTCGGTATTTTCGCTTATTTTGTCGGGATTTTCGCAACGCCATTCGATAGAGCGTCGAAACATATACTAAGAGTTTTAATTTGAGCCTACAATAATGTAAAATAAAAAAGTTATAGCCAAAAACTTCCGGCTGGGGGGGGGGTAAAGTAAACCGTAGCCAAAAATACAAAAATACGACTTTTTAAAAAAATGTTTAATCGTTTTTAAAGAATTTGTCAAAGTTTTTAGATAGTTTTTAGATAGACTTTAAACGTAGCTAAGTTTTACTAAAAACAGATTAAAGTACTACTTTACTAATTACGTTTACGTTACTAGGAATTTCTGGAAAAACTATAAAACTCAAAAACTTCCAGAAAAAATTAAGACCGCCCCCTAATAAAATCCTCCCCCCCGATAATGCCAAAGCACCGGAATTACAAAAAGGCAAGTTTAACAAAAATTCAAACCCACATTGCCCGAGCAGGGCCTGCTGAAGAAGGGCGGGATTGTAGAGGGAGGGCAACAGGAATGGCGGCAGCTCACATTTCGATTCACTAAACGGATAGCTGCTAACCTTAAAAAATTGCATAAATCAATACCCATCATAGTCGGGGGATCGGCCACTCGGATCGCGGAATCCCTTCGCAAATGGGTTCTTCTCGATCTTCAGTTTTGTGATCTGAAAATGATAAAAATTAGTCACCCCCAAGAACTCTATTTCTCGACCTACGAAGGTCGGATTGTAATAATTTTTATAGCATTCGAAAGTTCAGCAAAAGGCGAATTTAACAACATTAAGGTATCCCTTTTTATTCAGCATTTTCCAAACGATTTTGTAAAAATTAAAGTTAAGGTTCCGTTTTTGGTGCTTTTGCTTTATCGGAGGGGGTGGAAACTTTTTACTATGATGAATTTTTCTAATATAAAGAGAGGAAGTGTTTCAAAGCAGTTTTTTACGAAAACGTCAAAACTTTCAAATTTTATTAAAAAGATATCGATATCGATAATATAGATTTTTCGATCAAAATGACCAATTTTTGGGTTAAAAATTGCTAATTTTGAGATTTTCCAGAAGTTCTTAAATAGTTGTTCAAAAAGCAGTTAAATTTTACTAAAAAATCTAAGTAAAAAATTACTATTACGTCAGGCAGTTCTGGACCCTTAGGAAAAAATATGGAGAAGAACCGGACGGAGAAAAAGAAAAAGGTTGGTGGCAAATTAGCTAAACGAATCCATTCTAAGCCAAAGCGAGTCCCAAGCCAATCGAAGCCCGGTCCACACGTATGTCTGAGTAGAATCGTAGTAGTATCGAATCGTAGCTTACCAACTGATTCTGATACGCCGTCACGGCCATGAATTGCGTATCCGGGAAGGCAAAAGTTCGATGGGGCTCGGCTTGCAACATCGCAGCTGTGGCCGTGGCGGTTGCGTGGCTGGCCGAGGCATCAAGAGGCCTGCAACGGAAAGCAATTACAAAAAAGCGTCTGCTTCCTATAGCGCGCCCAATCTACCGTATGCGCCACCCACCTGCTCCGATCCCGCCTCACCACATGGACTCTCGGCTGATATTTGTGCATCGAGTTGAGGATTAGCTAAATTTAAGGGTGAAAATAACATTGCGTAATGGGTTACATGGCCGGCCTTGTCGACCTCGTTGTTCGTCAGCTTCGCCTTTTCGAAGGAGACGACTTGCTTGGCGAGCTGAAAAGGGGGTAAAGGCGTTTTGATTCGGCGCAAGTTCATTAGCGGGGGGACTGATTTTTACACCGGTTAATCTTTATTTTGATAAAATATAGACTTTTTTATAGTATTTTAATGCTTCACATCATTACGAATGTTCTATAATTCAAAAAAAATTACTAAATGGTGGCAAATAAAAAACTTGGGTGACAACACAAAGTCAGCACCTCCCCCGGTAAGAGAAAAGTACCCTTTTCCCACCTGTTCTCCAGTGAATGGCGAATCCGGATGTAGATAAACCCGTGCTTTCGGTGTCGGCTCGGCTTTTCCGGCCGTCAGCCAGGCCGACTTGTTGTAGATGTAACGATACCTCAAAGGCCAGAGTTCTCTCGATTGCCCGCACTTTCTCACCGCTTATTGTCGACGGGGACGACGTCGAGGAAGACGTAGTAGAGCGCGTCCGGATCCACACCGTTCAGGCTTACTTTTACCGTGGGGAACATGCGTCTGGAAAGAGAAATATTCATTTGGATCCCAAAAATGCCGACAGCTAAAATATCGACAACCCGAAATCCGTCACTTACAATGAGCCTGGAAAAGGATTTTTTGAATTCCGACGAGAATGCCGACAGCTAAGAAAAAAAGCTGGACTGTGTGTAAAAAGAAGAGACCTCAAAATGCCGACAAGACAAAATTGCCCAGCAAAAAAGCCGATGCTTAACAAGCTTGGCCAAATCTTGACCATCGACATTTTCACTTGTCGGCATTTTGCCCTGGCTCTTTCACGGTTTCTTTTCCCTGCTGAACTCGGCTGGTTTGCTCGTCGGTATTTTTGCCAGCCTGCCACTTTTGCTCGTCGGTATTTTGGCTTGTCGGTATTCTAACCTAGCGTCATAGTTTTAGCTTGTCGGTACCCTAGCTTGGAATCACATTTAGCTTGTCGGTATTTCAGCTTAACGCTATTTCTGGCCTGTCGGTATTTTGCCAGACCTCGGCTTTTATTTGTCGGTATTCTAGCCAGCCTCATATTTTGCCTGTCGGTATCCTAGCCTGGCGCCATACATGCTTTTCTCGGTAGTTTTGGTCAGTTGGCATTTTTTGCTTATCGGCATTTCCGATCCCTTCCGTCCCCAAATAAGCTTTGCTAGTTGTCGATCGCGTTTTTCGCCTCTCCTCAAATAATCCCTGCTAGTTTCCCGGTTTTCAAAAGCGCCCCTTTTGTCCGCCCCGGTCAATACAATCGGCGGGCAGGTTTGTCAGTCTGTATACCACACTCTGGCTGTCTGTCCGGCTCGATTTTGATGGCCTCCTCCGCCCCATCCATCCATTCGTCGATTCACCCCCAACGACCCAGCCCCCCACATTTTCTTTCTTGCTTTTTTTCACCGAGCCCTCGCGCATCGTTCTCACAGTCAGGGAGAGAGAGAGAGACAAACAGACAGACAGACACGGTAGATTTGAAAGGCTACCGTAACCCTCCGGTCCCTCGTGCTCCCCACCTTATCACTTATGGGGCTAATTTATCCCCGTGAATCGGACCTCAAAGTGGCCGGTTCTCAGCGCGGACGCGCGGGCGCGAGAGCGACGCGCGTGTTTTTGCCCTTTTGCCCGAGGGGGTTACGGTAGGTGGGGGTCGTGGGATAGGTGGCTCGGGATTTTATTGATTTCCCGGAATAATTCTAGCGGAGCGCTAAGCCTAAGCATAAGCATAGCCTAAGACTGAGCATAAGCCAAGGCTAAGCCTAAGCCCAAGTCGCAAAATTCCAAAAGAATCCATAACCTACAAATTTTTCTTTTTTTGCCACTCCCTTTAAAAATACCTCCACTACCCCAAATTTTGTCCCCAACCCTGCCTAGGGGCAATAAGTACCCCCGACGAGGTCGAGAAGTCATTTAGCCACCGAGTCCCATCCCCCCGAGGGACTGTGGCCCGGGGCCCAGGCCCAATCTACCCGATGGGTCCCACCACTCTTCCCTTTGTCTCGTCCCTCCATTAACACATCCCAGTGGCGCCGTGTCTGCCCTCCCGTCAGGGGGCAATCAGACAAAAAGCGGCTACAGTACCCACCTTCCACTCTTTGTGATGATCATCTCCGTGCCCAGGTCGTGGAAACGGGCCCACAAATCCCCGCCTTCTAGTCGGCACTCGAGGGCGCGCAGCGAATCGGTGCACGGGATCGATGAGGACACTGCAAAAACGGTGATCATGATAGAAACCATAACCCAAAAAAAGTTACAATTTTTTATCAAAAATTTTGAAAATATCGATTTTACAACGAAAAATGCAAATTTTTTAAATACTTCCAAGTTTTTAGATATTTTTCGCATTGAATATATGCATAATAAATTACGTTGCGTAAAACTACGTTACTAGGCGTGTCTGGATCGGAAAAATTTCAAAAAAATACGTAACGTAAAACCACCCTTCGTAAAACCATGCCATTTTATGCACGAATAAAAATATAAAATTACCTGTAAAATCTATGGGATGCCGCGAAACATCATCGGCATCCTCAATCGCATCGACGCTTCCGTCGGCCGGGCTCGGCGCTGGGCTATCGTCCGCTAAAAATCACACTTGTACAGCGTGGTCCAAAAAAAAGTGAAGTTTGCACTGAAATAGGTAATCTGGGATTATTTCCCCAAAAGTACGGATTTTCCGAACGCTCCTATTGACGGCTAGTCAAACCTATCGAAATTCTTTACCACGCGTTTGATAGCGCATTCCAAGAGCTTCATTTTGATACCCTTGAAATCTCCCTAACTCATAAAAAGTTCCATACTTTATCGCTTCAAAGTTTTCTACTTTTTTAAAAACGTTCAAAACTTTTTAAGTTATTTTTCAAATCTTAAAAAACAACTTGTGTTATTTAAGTTGGGTTTAAAGTTTAAGTTTAACAATTTAAGCATTCTGGCAAGGTAACCATGGTCCGATTCGTTTCCCCTAGCGAGATATTTCAGTGCAAACTTCACTTTTTTTTGGACCACCCTGTAAATGCATCAATGAAAACGTAACTTCTATGGTATTCCGAAATCCCCATACTCGATTTTACGCCGTCCTCAACAAACTTTTGGTGACCCCGTGAGACATGGCCTCTCCTTTCGCACGTCAAAAATCCAAGACCCCAAAAATGTCCCCCAGGGGCCCATCGACACGTTTTCGCCCCCGTCAACCACCCTTTCCACACTCCCGCCCTCCCGTTTTCGCGTTAAAAAGGAAAAACATGGGGCAGATACCGTATCCTGGGGTACCCTCAAGACTACCTGAAGTTCCGGCCGGGCAGGCGACTTGGAGCAGTTCATCTATGCTGAACCGGGGTCGCTTTGTTGGCTCTTGGGTCGGGGGGTCTTCTGGAACAAGGGGCTTTAGAAAACGGAGCACGAAATCGCATCCTCGAGGAGTTGTACGTATACACCTATGGACGTTTGCGTAAATAGGTGTATACGTGCAACCCTTCGTGCGCTTTACTGCCTTGTGAGGCCAAAGGTGTCGAAAAGCAAAAAGTACTAAAAATCAAACAAACCTTCTGCTTTTTCGTCGCTATCTCGACTCCGTTTTTCTGTCGTTCTGGCCATGCGATCGTCTGGAAAAACCAAGGTGTAAAAATTTAATGTAAACGAAAAAAACTAGCTTTAATTACAGTGATACAAGTAAAATATCGTAGAATAGAATAGGATAGGAAATCGAAAGCGTGCAAAGTCGCGGCCTCCAGGAAAGCATCGGCAAGATCAGAAGAAATCCTGCAGTCAGATCGCCGCAAATTAACGAAAAGATAGCCAACAATGCTGCGGCACGATCAAGCTTTTTTGGCTTTTCAAATTCGCCACAAAACCTTACAATTGGCAATTTAGAAAGGTAGCAAAAACCGACAAAATCCTCAAATTTAATTTTTCCCGCTATAAGCCTTTTTGTTGAAATTCGAAGCATACAAAGCACCCCAAAAGGATGGAATCCATTAAATTCCGCGCTTGGGTATAGTAGGTATCGTCTAGATATGGACCAAACCGTGAAAATGAGGATTACTGTAGCTGCTTACTCTAGGGCAGGCTTTAGGAAGCGAAACGGCACGGTCAAGTCAACTTTCCCAGGTTCGACTATACCTAAAGAAACATCTATACGAGGTTATGAAGCTAATATCGTAATATCGATCTCAAAAAAAGATGAAAATTCTTCTGCCGAGCCGCGACGATACGTTATTACTGGAATGTGAGGTGCGAAAGGAGGAGGAGGATGAGGAAGACCGCACGGGGGGGAGCGAGAACCCGCGAAAGGGGCGGGCCCCCCATTCCCAATCCTTGCACCCGCACTACCGTATCCCCCAAAGGAATGTCAGCGGTTCCACTGCTTTTCATCGAGCTCGAAAAATTCTCTGATAACGAGCCGATTTTAGATGGTCAAGGGAGCGTAGCGGAACAAGGCGAATTTTGGTCCCGGGGTCTAAATTTTTTTGGCAATTTTTCTAAAATTTTTTAATTCGTTATAAAACTATTAAAACCTTTTAAAATGCCTGTTTTGCGTGGAGCGCTTTTTAGAAAAATCACGAGGGCTATGAATTTTCTAAAGGTCTAGAAATAAGGAAAAATCGACTAGGAGTTTCCAAAAATGCTTTACGTTATTTTTGCTTAGTTTTCGCAAAAATAACGATTGATGCCAAATACAAAACCGGAACAAGATATGTATTAATTAGAGCTAACTGCCATTTATTTTCAATATTAAATAAAAGTATCGTGTTTGCATAGTCTAAAAATAACTGGGAACCAGCCTTTAATTTAAGCAAATCAAAGGCTTATTAAACGCTACAAAACTTGAGGTTGAAAGGCCAAACTCAATACCCCAAAAGTCGCCATGTCCGTTATGGAAATCGGCAGAAGCCCTTCCGGGAGCCCTTCGAAACGAACTGACATCCCCCGTCCCCTCCCCCCGTTTCTAATCCTTTCAATGACTAGATGGTATCGTGTCTTTCTCGGGCTTGAAAGCGAGGCTATGTGGTGGCCATCTGTCCACAAGGGCCCCCGAAAGGCCCCCCATCCACTCTCAATGTTTCGATCCTCCATCCCGATTGTGCGCGAATAATCACCGGATGGCCATCCTGCCAGCCAGCCTTTCCCGCATCTCCCCCACGCCCCGACAAATCGCTTTTAACCCCCGCTAGCCGCTGTGAAAATGAAATCGGAGGGCATCTGCGGAAATTCGGGTTTTAGTAGCTGGCCGATTTTAGTACAGGCAGCTGGTGGCGCTAAAGGGCTGGAAAGTGAGCGATTGTCGGTATTTTCCGAATCAGTGGCGATTGAAAACACCGACAGTTTGACCAAAAAGTATCAGATTTTTGAATTCCAGGATTTTTTTTCAGTTTTGCCGATAATCGTTCCGCTCCGCTACCACATGACGTACAAAGGAGCGTCGCGTAGTGCGCCTACTGACATTCGCGTTTTGTTCGGAAGTTTAGCAAAGGCAACTGGTCCTTTTAAAGGGATTGAGAAGTAGAGTCGTCGGTATTTTTCATATTGAAGACTGAAAAGGAAAATGACATTTTTACAAAACAGAACTGCCAGGTTTTCCGTCTCCGGTCAGCTACGTATTGACGTGCAAAGGAACGTCACGTAGATATTCCGATTTTTTTAAAGGGCTCGCTGTATCAAAAACGAACCCCAAGCGCGGAAACTCATATACGCACAGAACAAAATTTGGCCAAGTCGTGCCTCGTACTCGATTTTGAAGACGTAGCGCTCCATGTTTTTGCTTCTAGGTTCTAGCTTTGACGGATTTTGAGTAAATTTCTTTATTTTTATCTAAGAAAACATAAAAAACGATTTTTACTATTTTCAAACATCTTTAGCCTCCCAAACCTTTAAATCGGATTCATTTTCTAGTAGTGAGAAGCGGCGCGTACTTTTCGCCCGTTTCGCACTTTTTAATTGTTATTTTTACTTTTATCTCCTTTAAAAACCCGTGGCCTTCTCACCCACCCCGCCACAATACTATCATCAGCAGTCAAAGCGTGTGTACCGGGGGCTGGGGGGTGTCTTTTGGAGAGAATAGCTTCAGAGGGACACGCTCCACCACAGCGTGCGATCGTATTCATTTGCGGCGTGCTTTGAAACGCCCTTCACCCCCCACCCAGCCACTGCAAGCTGTAAAAGATCTCTAAAGGGAGCAAAGGGGCACCTGCCTCCTCATCCTCCTCCTCCCCTCTTGCTCCCATAATTGGAACACGACCAACAAGTCTTTCGGTGCTCGTTCTCTCGCTTTTCTCGGGCGCTGAAATTGACTCTCGCGGCGAGTCACCGCGAATTCCAGGCGCACCTTTGCGATGCGCTAGCGCAATTCGCGCCTGGGCTATAAAAGTAAACTGTGAAAAGTGTTTGGGGCGAATTGCTGAGTTTTGATAGCCGTTTCTTTGGTACTCTTGGCGAAATGGTGCGTTGAAATCCTAAAAATACCTTTTTCAGGACGATCGTCGAACGAGCCGATGCGATTTGGAGCATTTTGTAGTCCATAGTCCAGATCATCGCCGGGTTCCCGTAAAATTACAAATTAAAATAGTAGATTCGCTATCAGGCTAAATTAGATAAATTGGGGCTCTTTCGCATTGCCGGGGGGGATCACAACCGTTTTTTTTTAATAAACCAAGAAATCCCTAGTAGCGTAATAATAAGTATGTTAATAGTTTTTAGTAAAATTTAAGTAAATTCCAACTGGAAAACCATCTAAAAACTTCAAAAGTTTTGAAAAATCCGTCATATTTGGTCGAAAAATCGATATCATCCGTATCTTTTAATGAAAATTTTGAAGTTTTACGTTAAGGGATAGAAAAAAATAGTTTAGAAACAACTGCTCTATCTATTTTAGAAAAATGGATCATACGGGAAAAGGCCCCCCCCCCGATAACGCAAAAGCACCTAACTTAGATTTAGATATATTTAGTTCAAAGTAGATTTATCCATCTCGGTTCCCCAGCAGAATCCAGAAACCTCAAAAAAAAACTGGCACGACATTCTGCACCCGGCCAGTTCCTCAAGTACCTCCCGGCCTGGCCGCGTTACCAAACACAAAAGCACCCACCCCAAGGAGCTGTGGCTCTAAAGAGGTGATTCCATGCAAATCTCGGCCCGTTAGCCATACGGTAGCCCCCCCCTGGCAGTGCACAAGAATTGGTTGTGACGACGGGGTAGAGGAGGGGGACAGGGCTGCGGTGCGAGTTTACGACGCTGGGCGCTGAATGCAAATTGTGATGTCTTGTTGGGTTGTTGGGTTGTCTTCTCCGGGTGCTGCTCTTTCCCCTTGATGCTATCGGGGGTTGGTGGGCCAGGGGGAGGGCGCCTTTATGACTTTACGAGCTCCGAGAAGCGCCTTAAACGGACCAACCGCCCTCGCCCCATTGCCCCCCCTCTCCCGCTTATTAGCGCACCCGGTTCACGCCCTCGTATCATCGGGGGCGCACCTAAATATTATATTTGCGGGGGTGGATTACGGTGTTTAGGGGGCAAGATAGGCATCGGGATCCTAATCAGATCTCCGAGCAATAGCTGGGCAGAACCGGGTGATTTCCCGGGCACTTTCGCATTATCGAGGGGGGGGGGTCCTTGCAATTTTTCTAATAATCGAGCCTTCCTTCTTAATGATTTTTAAATGAAAATGAAATGAAACCCCGAATTCATTTAATAAAATGAAATTATAGGGGGTGAATTCCACAAAAAAGATTGCGCAGATGTGTGGCAGTGTCCCCGAAATCGCGCCCAGTTTCCACACCCTACCCCTGACTCACCCCAAAAATTTCCAACCCCGCAAACTACGGTATGTTGCGATTGGCGAGTGCCGCAAAGCCGCCGGCTGACGGGGTAAAGCCCCCCAGGCCACGATCATCGCACCCATTTTTCGTGGGCCTGGGCCCCGCACGGGCCCTCTAAGGCGACGAGGATTCACGCCTAAGCCCCCGGGGAAGGCACGACGAACGGCCGGAGGATTACGACGAATTTGAAGCGGTTCGGTTGCGGTTGCTGGGCCGCTGGAATATAGGGGTAGTGGTTTTGAAGACGTCATCACATCTAAAAAGATTTTGTGGAGGCATGGACACGTTTTTGGGACTAGAATCTACTAGGGTTTTTAAAATCAGTTTTAAACCAAGGAGTCTAAAGCAAAATGGAAGGCAACAAAGATCGAGCTCTGGGTAGCTAACAAAGAACCGGTTTTAGAAACGGGATGGGTCATTTGATCGAGCTTGAAATTTTGAACTAAGCCTTCGCAAAACGCCATTCACCTAAAAACGATAGCTTGTAAGACGAAAATCTATAAATTAACGTAAAAAACGTCGGCGAGGCCGTGTGGCGCGACCGTAACCGCCATTGCCCCTCGTATCACTTGTCGATCTGGGCCGTCTGCCGTCGAGATGTGTTAATGCGTCAAGAGGGGCCGCCTGCAGTGTCCCCGGGGACCCCATCCACATTCCATTTGTCTCCCGTCGCCGACATGCCCATCCTCGCCCGCCACCCCGCTGGCAGATTCGCCAACTGATAGGGGCCCTCAGGGCCCTCCTTACTTGCCCAGCGCTTCAACGCGGCTCCAGAGATAAATCTGAATATTTAGCGGGGGATCAAGTCGGAAAGTTGGAGGTCCAGAATTATTTTTTTGCAGTGCAGCGCTAGTTGACTTTTATTAGGCTTTGGGCTTCGACCTTTTGTCCAGGCCTGGACTGGCTTGCTTGAGATGAAACAAAGGTAGCGCCGCAAATTTCGGGGAATAACAGGAAGCCTAAAACCCTTCCACTTTCAGATACAGGGTGTCCCAAAAAAAACGACCCATCTAGCATTTCGCCGTGTTACATCCAGTCTGGTCCCAAATTTGGACCAGAGGTGTATCAGACCCTAAATAACCACAATCCTGACTTACAGCCCCATAGCTACAGTAGTTTTTGAGTTATAACGAAAATACTGTTTTTCCCGGAATTCTGAACAGTTTTATCGGCTATCTTTTTGGACTTTGCATCGATTTGCATCGACTTCCGGCTGCGAATTCCTAATTTCGCTGAAGAACTGGGGTAGTTTTGCGTTGTAAAATTGTTTAAATCAAAGCTTATTTAATTAATTTTACTCTGGAAAAAATTTCTTAGGGTAAAGAAGGCCTACCGGATCATTTTCACTTAATGTTTAGGGGGTCTAATCCCACGGAAACACCATGGGAAACGGAAAATAAAGTTTGTTTTTGCTGTAACTCGAGAACGACTGTAGCTACCGGGCTATAGGTCAGGATTGTGGTTATTTAGGGTCTGATACACCTCTGGTCCAAATTTGGGACCGATTGGATGTAACACGGCAAAATGCCAGATGGGTCGTTTTTTTTGGGACACCCTGTATATCCATCGCTTTATGTAGCATTATCGCCCAGGCAATATATCAAACGCATCACACATAATACGATCACAACACAGGTCACACATGCCGTACAATTTAGCTGAGGGGAAAATGTGAAATGAGCATCCGGGGGAGAGAACATCGGGTTTTGCTAGCGGCAGTTTAGCTTCGGGATACAGATGGTAATATATTCATAATATGTACATGGGATGACCGGTGATCAGCTCCACTCCTGACGGCAGACATCGCGGTCCCAGTCCTCCCGGTACTTCTTGTAGATGCGCAGCGGGGCGTAGGCGTCCTCGACCTGCAAAAACTTTTGGTAATCTTAGCATAAGAAAATCAAAGTACCGGATCGTGAGCACCATTTTGGAATTGCTTGTCACCGAGCACCGTCTCGACCAACTGCTTCAACGGGGGACAGCGTGAGATTTTCAACAGTTCACGGAATTGCTGAAAAAGAGCGATTATCAAAAATACCGGCCGCTGACAAGAGAACCCGCTTGAAAACACACCCAATAATATGCGGTATCCCTGCAGTGTTGAACAGGATGTTCAAGTCGGAGGATCTAAAAAAAGCGGTTAGCGCAGAGAACAAAAAACCTTCAAATCATTGTCAAGGCCATGTCCAACTAATGTAGCACCAGAGATCAGTTGCTCCACGGCGGCGCGAACTTTTGAGAAGCTGGGAGCTGCAAGTAACGCATAATCTTAGCCCAGAATAACCCTAGATACCTCGCTCCAAATGTTGAGCCTCAATGCCAGAGACGAACGTCCGATAATCGGTCACCGGCACTGTGCTCTTGACGTAGGAGTCATAGACAACCTGGGACTCAATAAGTAACTTCTCAAAATCCTCACCCTTCCGCTGAAGTCAACCAGTGACACACGAGCCAACGCATGCCTCTTTCCATCCTCGCCGATGCCCACCATTTCGCAGTCAAGCCCCAGAATCTAAGGAAATAGGTTAAAGACATGAATAAGCGGTCACATTTCTCTGCCTGCATTTGTTGACCCGACCACCCAGCTTCTGTAAAGCCTTGAAATCAGTTTCCCTAAATGGGTTTATTTTTGAGAAGCGAAAACTCACTCTCGGCCGTTACGGCATGCCATCGCGAAACGTTGATAGGGATCATATTTCCGGTACACTAAACGAGACAGAGTATAGAAAAATGATGCTGATACCTTTTGTTGGGCTAGACTTCAATGGGCTGGGTTTCGATGGGCTAGACTTTGTTGAGCTGGTCTTCGCCGAGCTCGGACGCGAAGGAAAAGAGCGGGACTAAAGCGATTTCATGAAAGGCTGCCGGCAATACCGTTGGTGTGGTGTTCCCTGTCCTCGGGCTAGCTCGTACGTAACCATTAGTGATGGAGGGTTGCGGTTGAAGCTGGACGGAGAATAGGGCCAAGCATATGCTGCTAAAATTAAGATTAGGAAAGAAGAAACCAAAAAAGAGCAGGAAATAGTTGACTCACTAGAAATTTGCGAATACATCTCGGGGCCAAAAGGGACAGTCTAAAAGTAAAAACATGCGTTCAAGCAAGCACCAGTTGCATACCTTCCCAGGTAGGATGTGTGAAGGTCCACCTAAAAACCACATTTTTCTACGGGCGGGTTTTTAGCCCTCAGGCAGGTTGATTCCCGGGGCGCGCAATAGCAGTGACAGCCTTTTAGGTCGCGTAATGCAACTGATTACTCGATGTTTTGTTGAAACAAAAACTATTATAAGTGTAAGAAACTATATTGCTTTGATCGCAAGTTTATTTTATTTTACAGGTACAGCTACAAGAATAGTATAATCACATGCACAACGGCTTATTGCTCGGGTCGACGCTTTACAACGGGGCGCTAAATCTTTGCTTGCTTGTACGTATAAAACCAAATATTTTGGAAACAGCAAGACGCATCACACAAGGGTGAATCAGGATTAACAGGGGACTTCTAAAATCAGTTCTGGCTCATGGCTTTAGGGTATCCACTCAAGAAGCTTTCAGGCCACACTTCCGAGCGATACACGATGAAAAGTAGGGTTTCCTAAGTTCACATAGGTTTAAGAAGCGCAATTATGAATCGAACAAGGTTGGGCTGAGAAACTAGGAGGTTTTTCAACAAATAGACCAAAACTATCCAAAACTAAGTCGCTTCTTTCTTTCCAAGGCGAACTTCCCGTAAGCATAGTTTTAGCGCTGATCTTACGCTGTCCGGCAGCAGGAGAATTCTGAACAACAGGCCTGCCTTGGTTCCGGTTACAACAAAGCATACTTTTACAAATAGGAAATACTTTATTCAGAGTGATCGTCGAGTCCGGAAAGGTATCGGTAAAATTTTGCGCGAAGCATACATAGTCATGATTTTGGCCCAAAATTTTTTCCGTTGATTGCACCCGTGCTGTCAAGCCGAGAAGCTAGAAGGCTCGACAAAATATATTTGATAATGTCTCCCTTGCGGATGCGTCTTGCTTTTTCTAAGATATTTGGTTTTATACGTACAAGCAAGCAAAGGTTTTATCGCCCCGTTGTAAAGCGCTGCCCTGATCATATATACAATGAGCCGTCGTGCACGTTATTATACTATTCTTGCCGTTAAAATAAACTTGCGATTAAAGCAATATAGTTTCTTACACTTATAATAGTTTTTGTTTCAACAAAACATCGAGTAATCAGTTGCATTACGCGACCTAAAAGGCTGTCACTGCTATTGCGCGCCCCGGGAATCAACCTGCCTGAGGGCTAAAAACCCGCCCGTCATTTTTCTTGAAAACGAAAATTTTTTTAAACGGTTACGTAATCAAATTGCTTTAAAAACTAACAGGCAATTTATTAGATAGCGCAAACTTCCGAGAACGGCGATGAGCAGGTAGAGTGAAACAACGATCGTTGCAATCTAATTCAAAGTTTTAAAAAAGAGAACCAAGGCTTACCCCGTCCCAGAATCCCATTTCCGATTCAGCTGAAAATCGGATGAATAGCTTCAAATGATTTTGAAAGTGCAAATAAATGTCCGACACTACGCGTAGCTCCGCGATGACGGTGGTTTGCGCGAAAATTTTTATTCTGACAACAAGAAACAAGTGTAACAAAAACAACAGTAACTTTTTCAAGATATGGCAAATTTTTCTAAAAAATAACAAAAAAGAAAAGTGAAATTTCATTGGTAAGCAATCAACGAACATCCATTCGATTATTTGTAACGGGCGAGCTCCTCCTCGATTTGCTTTTTGTGAAGCAGGTAGATGCGCAGGGCCACGCGTGCATCCACAATCTGGAAGAAATCAGTTGATATTGAAAACAGCGGTATACCGAATCGTGTTCTCCATCCTGAATCGTGATTCCAAGAAGCTTCTCGGCATATCCACGCAACGATGGTCGGTCACCGGATTTTGACTCCTTCCTTAGAAACTAAAGAAATAGCCGTAAAATGCTTACTTTCACACTTTACCCTAGATTTCGCGATGTCCCTCGAAAACTTCCGAGGTATATTGAGTTGAAGCACCTAAAAATCAACCTTAAATACGCAAAAAGGCCTACCCTGAAATCATTATGAAGCGCGTGGCCGACGATCGTTCTATTGGAAAGCAGAGAATGCACCTCTGAACGAACCGATTCGAAGGACGGGGCTAAAATTTTGAAAGCTAAAAGCTGAAACACGAAAAAGTTACCGTTCACCAAATCTTTAGCTCTGATGCCGGATACTTGTGTGCGGAAGTCAACGATTCGTTCCTTAGAAGCGACGAATTTATCGTAGACAACCTAAACAAATGGTAAATAGTCTTTGTCGATAAAATACCTTTCCCTGCTCATTGACTACCGAGACTCTTGCCAAGGAATCATCGCGCCCCTCCGAGCCTACGCCAACGTACTCACAATCCAGCGCCAGAATCGGGGTAAGTTCTCCCCTAAAAAAGTAGGATAGTGAAACCTATTTCAAAACGCACCGCTCACGGCAGGACGATAGTACCAGGGTGTCGGCTTCGACCTTCGATACTTTTGCTTTTGCTGCTTCTTTTTTCTTGGTCGAACATTTGCTTCCGCTTCCTCGTGTGACTTTTTTGGGCCTAAAAGAAATCTAATTCCGGATATTCTATCATGTTTAGTTTGGCCGAAATTTCTAGAAGAGCTTCGAAAATTTTCAGACGATTTTACTTCAATTCTACCGGTGGCTTTTTCGAGGTTGTTGTAGTTTTTGCTGCCAAGTCCTGTTGCTTCGCTTCGTTCATCTTCTAAAAAATGCATAATTCATAAATTTTGTTCAAGCTACCATTTGCAAAACTTTCCACGCCGAGTCAACACTTGTTGGGTCGACGTTCTTCGCTGCACCTTTCGGGGCCATTTAGAAATCTAGCACAAAGCGATCGATGAGGCAAGCCTAGGGGAAACAGAAATGAAACAACGCTGATAACGTCGAGAGACAAAACCGTGTGCATGGTATTAATATTTATTCCTTCTGCACTATCTATTTGAGGGTAGGTGTCGCGTCAGGAATCCTTCCCTTTCGGCTTTGGCGGCAGCGTCTCGGCCAACTTTTTATGGTATTCAGGATCTTGAACGATCTGCTCGAGATCTTTCAGCGACACGTTCTGCGAGCCCCGCTTTGCCGGTTTGGGTGAATTCGGACCTAGAAGCAAATCGTTGTCCTAAGAAATAAATTACCTGGTTTCCAGCCAATCCAAGAGACGATTTTAAAGGTGGCGGGGTGGGTGTCATCTTTCGCGTACATGGCCTAAAATACTCGTATAATGTTGAAATCAAGCATTGCCTTGTAGATTGCTTCCGCCGCTATCAAGACGTCCTTTCGCAATGTAGAAGCTCGCATAGAAACACAGATAAGAGATTATTAAAACGGTTTACTTATAAGTACAATTCGATTCGCCCATCAATTGTAGGTCGTACAAAAGGCTAATCATATTTGGGAAACCTATCTAAATGCCGTAAGTTATAGTATAACTCTCTTTACAACCTGAACTTCATCGCTATCCAGGGTGACCATTTCAAATCCTGCACGACCCAACAGGCTACCGACATCATTGGCTTTTACGAAGGGAGAAATGTGCGAACCAACGCCGCCCAATCGCTCTAGCTAAAACGACACAACTTCAACCGAAAATTCTTGCGAACCTCAGCCAATTGCAGGGAACACCGCAGCTCATACAACGTATCTTCCATGAGCATGGCCCCGATAAACGGACAGTCCTCTTTCAGCAAATTGTAGCAACGGGAAAACCTAGAAACACATATGTATAATGACATAAATTAGAGGCCAAACCAGCCAGGTAGGTCGTTGATCCAGTGTGCGGACATTGAGCTGAGCAGCAGATCAAATGAGGCAGGTTGAAATGCCGCCAGCGTCTCCTCATCACAATGCACTCGCTCGACCTCCACGCCCTCATCAGGACATCCGTTGCTTCTATGCACCATCTCAGCGCTGAGGTCGCACTGTACAATGTGGCGCACGTTTTCCTAGAAACTTTGTAAATTAATTTAGAAATACCGTACCTTTATTAAGTGCGGTGAAATAAATCCCGTGCCACATCCGATGTCGAGTACCCTCTCGTTGAATTTGGTCAGGTCGAAGACCTAAATAAGAATTGAAAATCGCTATTTTGCTCTTGTTCTCCTTTTATTATCTGATATTCTGTATTCCAAAAACAATAGTTTTGTAAACAGTGGGGAATTCTTAGCGACGGAAAACCAATTTTTGCTGACTTTTTAAGTAATTTTTCATACATTTTAGCTCAAAAGCCAAGAACTTTTATCGGTTTTTAGGAACTGTTTCTGTTTAAAACTGTTTTTCGTTAGAGGGCCGTACAGGAATACCGGGAAAAATTAGTCCCCCCCTGCTAACATTCCAGTACCGAAAAAAAAGTTTAGCTAGTTGAATTCCACGGATCCCACAAAAGACGTATTCTAAGTACCTTATCCGCTATCCGCCATCCTATTTCTTCCCGCAAATGACTGGCCGCACTGTAATCCTCCTGCTGGACGGCCCAGTCCCGTTGTCGCCGTTTCAGGTCTCGATCGAAAATCTGCGAGATAAAGATCAAGGTATGGGCATTTACCATCATATTAGGGGGCAGGGGTTGTGTTGATGACGAGGACGTGGCGAATCGACAAGACCATGGGATCCTCCATAACGCCGTGCGCAGCATACTACGCAATCCTAGAATTCGTCACTCGGCAACAAACCAATAATCTCTCAAGACACGTCCACGCCGAGAAGCGCATGCGATTTTCGCTCGTCAAAAAATGTGCAAATTTATTAAATCCCATAAATACATATATCACAAAGAAATCCCGCGTAATATGAAAAATAAGAAATTCACAAAAAGACCCAGAAAATCAGTAAAGCTTGTAGTGTTTTCGTTTGTGCGATTCGCGTGTCCTGACAAGGTAGAAGAGGATCCCAAAATGGATGACGTGAAGCGCTGAAACATATCGTTCTAAATAGCTCTAAAGATTATCATACCTAACGAGGATATGTTCGTTGAGGGATAGGTGCACCAACAGACCTCGACAGCGAGCAGCACGCAGGTTCTAAAAGGAATTTTTAGACTAAAAAATTCGACACACTTGGCAATTATCGATTTCCAGGGAATTGGAAATTTCTCATCATCCGAGGTTGGCAGAGGGTAGTTGAAAAAGAGTAGCAGTGGCAGTTGGTGATAATACCTGTAATCAACCAAATATTCAACATTTTGCCGGTTCTCGCTTACCAAGAGTAGAACTGATAGTGCAAGGAGCGAGCACATGCGATGCCAATCAGGTTCGCAGTGAAAAGGGCAAACAACGTATCTAAAAATATTTTTTTAACGATTATGAGCAAATAACCAACCTCCTGGGCCGGTCCTGCTCCGAATTCCCCGGAACAGGGTCAAGAAAGAAACGCGAAGCCCTCCCATAGACCTAAAAGATTTGTCTACGATTTTAAAGCAATGGTTACCGGAACCACATGTGAAATCCGAAAACAGCCCACAAAAGGACCATCGTTAGAAAGAGAGCCAAATGGAATCTATTGTCGAGGAAGAGTTCTTCAGGCAAAAACCTGAAAAGGTTGTTTATAAAAGGGAAAAACATAAAAAAATATTAGAACCAGACAAAAGGCTCCTTGAAATTAGCACAAAAATAAAATTAATAAAATAAATACCGCCAATTAACGGTCCACTTGAACATGAAGACGCGACCAAGGTCGAACGATCTACGGATGTACGAGATTGGGTCGTAGAGAATAAAAGGGAAGGCCACGTAGAGCTGTAAACACCTGATCATGGATATGTTTTAGAAAAAGATACCTGTAATAGCCCAGCCGCCAATCCACAAAGCACCGTCCACGCCAAGCCGGTGTTCAGCAACAATATACAGCCCAAGGCCGGGGCAAACAAGAAGATGTTCATCTTGATCGAGAAGGCGGCACTAGAATTGAATTCAAAAAAATCACATGATTTTACCTAAATAAGAGCGAGCCAGCCAGCCATTTTTGGGAGACGAAGAAGTTCAGCGCCAGATAGAGGAACGTCATGGCGACGGTGTCGTTGAACAATCTCAGGACGAAGAGCGAATGAATCCGATAGCCGGTGCAGGTCAGCAGAAACAAGACGAATGGTGGCATCTGGAATCTGATGTAATGATGAGCTCTTGAATTTACCAATCGTGTCTTCGAATACAGCCGAAAGACGCTGATGAGATTTATTAAATAAAGTATCTGAAAAGTATATGAGGATAAAGAAAAGTAGCTTACCATGAAAATGTACTGGCCGACTCTGATATCTTGCCCCTTATTCGTCAGCGCATAAAATATTCGATATACTATCAAATGGCCGCCGGGATAACTGTAAGATTGATGGCAGAGAGTTGACATTTTTACACGATAGGCCCAGTGTCCCCTTCGATACGCGAATAGTTCATCTCGTTCTTGTTGACGTAACACTCAACCTGTTGCATATAAGTTGACCAGTCGATTTCGGTATCTAGAAAAGTATAAAGTATCAAAACTACTCTGACATGGTATTTTCTGAATAATCCCGTATGTTACAACGATCTCCAAAATGACGAGCGCTGTCGCAGTGAGCAAAAAACCCGGCCGATTCGGTACAAATAGGAAGAATAGTAATTCATCTTTCAGCCCCATCTAAAAAAAGAAAAAGGTGATAAGGAAAAATCTAGTGAAAATCTATTTTGAGGTTCTTTAGGATTCCCGGGGGGGGAAAGTATTCCCGGGGGGGGAAACCAATTTTTTTCCTGGTGGTCCCGGTTGACCTAGTAATCAAATATAAAGTGTTTTCGAATTGTTTTTAGTAAGTTTTAACTATATTTAAAGCAGAATACCTTTCAGAAAAATTTAGAAAAATGTTTGAAAAAGTCGAAAATTTGGTCATTTTGGGTCTATTTTTCGACCTAATTTTTAATTTTTTACATTTTTTTGGTTAAAATGTGTGTAGTTTTTATGCACAGGAATAGTTAAAAACAATTTAGAAACGCATCCGCAATTTATACAAAAATCTAGGCTTTCGCCGAAAAAAATTTGTTTTCCCCCCCCGGGAATACTTTCCCCCCCCGGGAATCCTAAAGAACCTATTTTGAAAATAGCGTGTTGTCTTGACAAGTCCGTCACAAGCTCTTATGGAAAATCTTTTATCCAAAAAACCAGATCAATAACAAAATAAACAAAAAGTTTAGCGGCGATAGCGATATTTTTTGAAGCTGAACCACAGCTGGAAGACGCCTTGTTGAAATTGGCATTTGTACCCGTTTTTGTGGAGCACCTAAAAATGATATCGCTAAGGAGGGGGATAATCTAACTTACATCCCATTCGCGATTGACCACTTTGAAAGCAATATCTTCGTACGGGGGCCCGGCCTTGAAACGAATCGTCGCAAAATCCGGGTCAGCGTCTTCGTAGATTTTGAAATTTGGTGCGATCGTTGGGTCGAGTAGATCGGGATAAAAGACCTAATGAAAACCTTGTGCTGGGCTGTTAGCGGGGGGGGGGGTTCGGACTACCGTAAGGTCCCAATAAAATTTTCACATTTTAACGTGATTTCTGTAGTTTTTTCCATGGCTTTTTGAAGTATAGGAGGTTCAAAACATTATTTACCAGCCGCTTCCAGCGGCGTCGCCGCTGCAGCGGCTGGACTTCGGGCTACCCCTTGTGCGCTCCTCCCCTACGCCGAAACGCGCGCGACCTGGCTCACTATGTCCAAAATCACCCCAACCTCCGTCCCCCACCCCTTTTACTAAGGAAAAAACTTTCAAAGTTAAATTTAACAATTTAAACTAAAACTTCTAGCGCCTTTCCTCTTCGAGTTGAATTCGGCTTCAGACACACTGACGCCTCAAGAAAATTATTATAGTTGATTGCCGGTCAAAAACGTAGGAAAATTATCGAAATGTTTAAATGTGTAAATATTCAAAAAAACGTTTTCTGGCTTTTTCGTAGGCAAAACCAGAGTCCTCACCCCCCGCTAACGGCCAGTTCCCCGGGCATTTGTTAGCAAATAATTACTTACGTTAAATTTGTAGCCCTGGACGACCTTCGGTGGCGGATTGTCGACATCGTAGTGGGTTTGATTGTACTTGTTCCACTCGAAACCGGTTTGCACGCGATTGAGATATCGGGGCTTACGGGGACGATATTTGTCCGACCAGAGGTGCTTCTAAGAAAACAAGGGTTGAACCATCAAAAATAAAAACCTGTGCTTCTATCGGCACTTCAACGCTGAACGTTCCCTCATCCTTGTCCATCCCTCGTCGCGCCATAGCCAACATGGCAGCGTCAGCGTCCTAAATTTTTCAGTTAATTTTTATCCGGAAACGAACGTCTCCAACTTCCGGCTTTTTCCTATTCTTCTCGCGCCGCTCCAATATTTTCGCCATGTCGTCCGCCTCGTATAACACCTAAAAACTAGGTTTTTAGAAAAAGTCGGGACAAAAACCTCGATTCCGGGCATTGCGTCGTCTGGGTCGCCATACGTAGGCGAGTAGCCGCCCTTTTCATAAAGATCGACGGTCGCTTCTTGCAATTCCTCGGGCAGCAACTGTCTGAAAGGGAACGATGTGTCAGAAAGCTATCAACGTACTTCCATTTCTGCTCCCGTTCTTGCTCATCTAACTCGGGGTCTTCCAGAGATTCGAGGTTGATCTGAAATAAACATAGTAATGAAATCAAAAATTGATTTAACAAAGGGCAACTTTTAGCAAAAATTAAAAAAGATTTTCGACCAACATCGGAAATATTCAAGCGCTTTTTTTAGCTGTGATTGTCCTGACGTTATCAGGTATACATGCGCTCCAACGAAAAATTAGTTTTCCTCTTGAACATTCTAAAAAAGCTAAATAAAGCAGTACCTTCGGCCTGTTCCATTTTTCGTGCCCATCCTCCGGCGTGCCACTTCGACTCCGTTCTGCCCGCGATGGTGCGGCGGCTTTTTCAGATGGCTCCGGCTTGACATCTTCAGCCTCCTCGACATTCTCATCCTTCATCTGCTCCTTGATGCGGCGCAGCTTCAAATCCAGCATCTTCCGGTGGAGTTCACGAATTCGTTGTCTAAAATGAATTTGCAAAGATAACAACACAACCTACTTTGCGATGTGTGCGGTAAGCTTTTGTAGAATTTCTTCCCAATAGGCCACAATGGTTGTCGCATCCCGTTGGCGGAGCTTCTTCTCGACATCGTTTTTCAGGGCGATCAGCTCGCTCATAGTTTTGCCCTAAATTTGCATAAAAATTAGTTTCGCATGAGTTTTTGCTCTAAATTTGCATAAAATTAGTTTCGCAGGAATCTTTCCCTAAATTAGCATAAAATTAGCATGACCGGTATCTTCCGGCATCCCCACCGGCCAAGTAATTCAGCCATTATTTCGCATTAACCACCGAACGCGGGTTTCTCCGGAATGGCTGTCGTATACAGCGACGTTGAGGTACGTTTAGCCAATTTTCCTGCATATGCAAATTGCAGGAGTATGACCCGTTGGCTCGTGACGACTACGGGACGGCAGATTGTTCGGAATTGACCACGCACACCGTGTCCAACGCGTTCTTCGATGGCCCAGTCGATGAAGCGGGCGAGCCCGTGGACGGCAAGGAGGACAAGGCCGAGGAAGAAGAACAATTAAAGACGGTGGATCAGAAAGAAGACAGGGTGAAGGCTGATGAGGATCTGGGAGATGTGAAGGAGGCTGAGGAAGGTGTCAAGGAGCAAGAGCATGTGGAGCCGAAAGTAGGGGACGGCGAGGAAGAGGAGGAAGAAGAGGAAGAAGAAATCCCGCCCACGGTCAAGGAGGTCACATTCATCAACGATGTGCCAATCTACAAGCCCAATCACCTGCTGATGGACGAGAAGAACCACTACAAGTGTGTGGTAGGGTTCGGTTCTTCCGCTTTTGATCTCCGCTATTAGGTCTACGAGCGCGTCGGCTTTGACGACAAAGTCGGCGGCACGTACCTGGTGACGGCCCACGACAAGGAGATGGTGTTGCGCGTCGAGAAGATCCCCGGTCGCATCATCGGCCAAGAGCTCGAGTTCCTCAAGAAGGTCGAGGCCGACAACAAGTGGCCATACTTTTCGCAGCTTCATAGTGGCTGGAACGCCGACGGCTACGCTTTCTACATGCTGTACTACAGGTGGAAAAGCCTGGTTTCGTGGATGCAGTCTTTAGGCCTGGACCCAGCTTCCGCCAAATCCGCGACTTCATGAACTACCGACCGCTGAGCCATGGTTCGGCAGCCCGTCTGATGCGTGATGTGTTCATGGTAGTAAAAACTCGCGCGAATTATTTCGGTGCTTTTTCACTAACGGGGGTGGGGAGCTTTTCCTGTTCCCGCAGGCGCCCAAGGACAAAGTCTAAACAATTTCTATAGTATTTTTCGCATTTTTTCGAAAAATGGAAAGTTTTTGAAATGTCGAAAGTTCGTACTTTTTTTCGTACTAGAAGTTCGTACTCGAAAACTGTGAAAATACTACAAAAGATAGCCTATATTTTATTACGATGGAGGTTAGCCTGAATCAGGAAGTAATAGTAGTAAGTAGAACTAGAAACCGTTATTTTAGTGCATCCGGTACGTGCACAAGTACAGCATGTTGTTGCGATGCCTCGAGCCGGAGATGTTCCACTTTGACGCGGCCGGCCGGAATCTCTTCCTCAGCGACCTCTCGACGATCCGTGCCGACCCCGGGAAGCGAGACTGGTCGATTCCTGTCAGCTGGGCCGGCGGTCCCCATTACGCTCCAACTAACACCGGTTAGCAACCCGATCCTTAGGTTCAGCTAATCGCAAAAATAGGCTCGGTGCGCGCACGGGACGAGATCGAAGCCTGGCTGTACTTCCTCATCGAAATGCTCGTCGGCCAGCTGCCCTGGACCGGAAAACCCTACGACAAGATTCACCAAATTAAAATGGAAGCCGTCCAGGATGCTGGTCTCGTGAAGGGGCTGCCTTTTGTGTGAGTGGTCCTCGGGCCTTTTGGACCCGATTGTTCAGTTACACCGAGCTCTACCACCACGTGATGGCCCTGCCCAACACCAGCCACATCCCCGAAAAGTGCTACAACGAAATTGAGGAATTCTGCGTTCGAATTTATGAGCAGGTTTGAAAAAACTATGATTTTTTTTCCAATGGATTTTCCTGTCGAAATTTGCCATGAAAAATCTGTAGGAAAGTCCTTTTCTCATCTTCTAAATCCATTTTAAGGTCGGCGGGGTGACGTCGCACGAGGACAACTTTGACTTTGAGCGCGACCCCCTCGAGACTGAGCTCCCCAAGTTGGAAAAAAACTTTTACAAAAACCGTATTGTCTAGATTCGTCATGGAGAGGAGCGACAAGATCCCGGAGACGATCCCCGAGGAATGAGCCTACCTACTTTGACAACCCTTAAAGATTCCTGCGAAACGCTAATTTAGTGCATTAACTAATTTTTCTGTTCGGGTGTGAATAAATTGGTGGAAGTAATACCTTCATTCGCTTGTCGATGTCACCCTGGACGGCTTGCGTGGCGCTTTGCTGTCGTGTGTTCTTCAGTTTTCGGAATTCTTCGTCAGCCAACTGTAAGAGCTTGAAAGAGCAACTGGATGATCCCTTACCGTTTGAATATCACTCCAGTAGTCGGCGTTTTTGCCGGCATCGATTTGCTTGCAAATCTTGAAGTCTTCGAAGAGGTCTTCATAATCGCCATAGGATAAACCCCGGATGTACCTAAATGAGTGATAAGAGAAGCGACGAGCTGATTTACTTGGATGGTTCCTCTAGCTCAAACTCTTCTTGTCTCTCCTTTTCCGAAAGATCACTTGGCTCTTCCGCGTAGTCAATGTATCTGAAAATAGCGTGGTTGAAAAATATATCCAATCCCCACCTAATCAAGAGATCAATCGGCTTTGGACGATTTTGTTCAATTCTGATCTTGGAGCGAAGCTAAAGAAAATGATCATCTAAAGAGCCGCAGACAAACCTTAGCCTGTTGCAGCTGAAACTGGGCTTCTTTCTGATCCCAATCACCATATGCAGCCTTTTCTTCCTCTCTCTTCATCATATCCATCTCTTCCCGAGCTGCAAAAGAAATTAATTACCGCGAAATTTTCCCACCAGCCAAACGGGAGTCCCTGTTCCTCTTCAATTCGTCCATTTCCCGGAGATTGCGCTGAACCCGTTCTCGCGTTCTTAAAAAAGCTAAAAGCTAAATGAAAATAACAAACTCTTTCTCAATATCCCGCTTCTTGACGGGCCGACCTTCCTCATCCAACTTTTTCTTCCAAACGAAGGTATCAGCGAGGTGTGGATCGTTAAATGGATTGTCCAAATTCGTGTAGGTGACGGACGATGGAAGATATCCCTCCCCTTTACTTGCAGCTCTCTTCTCCTCCTGCAAATCGGTAAAACCCGAATTGACCCGCATACCTTTTTCATTTTCTTTGCTAACCGCCGTGCGCGCTTTTCCTCTGGGGTCTCCAACGCCTTCATCTTTTCTTTATCAGCCTTCTTGGACCCGTCCTTCTTCCTGCGATGGTCATCCGACTTCTTGTCGTAATCTCGAGAACTAATCCAAAAATAAGTTTCATGAAAATGCGCACCTGTCTGAAGAGGAATCCCTGCGTCTGCGGCTTCGTTCCCGCGAACGGCTTCTCGATCGTTTTCGGTCCTTTTTCGATTTCTTGTCTGATGATCCCATTTTTGCTAAAGGAAATATGTAGCAAAAGAATCGAAAAAGAAGTTTTCGAAAACGCCAAAAACGAAGAGGAGCCCGGGGAAATCAGTTGCAACGCGCGCATTTGTTAGCTCCGTCGATAGTAAAGCGCCGTAGACTTCAAGGCTCGATTTTCGTTTGGCACTACCGTATCGTTTTTATCAATTTTTGAGTCGAAAAAGGGGATTTGGATAAAATTTCTTGATTAAAGTCCATGTTTCTTGTTGAAAAAATTGCTGTCTGGACAGACAGGTAGGCAGAAACGTTACTGCCTCCGCCCAAAAACGCTGTTTTTTTTCGGCCGTGCAAAGGTAAACCGATGCCCAAATCGTCTTCTCGTCAAAAATCGGAAAAGTTGTTTGTCGTTTTTCTCGTCGTCTGTAGCAATACAAGATCGAGATATTCAAAAATATTTATTGATGCATTCTCCACGAGGCACCTGAGAAAAATGGGGGCAAACGATCAGAAACTGTGTGAGGAAGAAGATTCGGATATACTCGTAATTGTAAACGGGGGCGAGCGAAACAATGACTAGCACTCAAAACCAGGAAAAAGATCACATCATGGATGGCTACAAGGTGTGCCGGACACCGGCGTAGCCTTCTTTTCGCCGACAGAATAGATGTAGGGCCCCGGTGGCCCCGATGACGACAAGAACGGCTGCTACAGCGGATGCTACAGCCAGCGATAGTGTCGACAGGCAGACGAGGCGCGAGTTCGACTTCTCGTTCGGCTGTGCACATTCGACGAGCGCCATGTCGAGGGAACGGGCCATATCATCGGTCTAGAAGTCAGTTCGTATTGTGAGTGCTGGTTTGTTAACGGTTTTTGGCGGGGCACTTTTTTTGGTCAGCCTGATCTCTATGGTAATAAAACCTACGATACCTTGGCAGTTATTTTTTCTTTTTTTTGCAGTTTTGGACATCCAAAAAGTCCTAAAACTCTTTTTGATTACTTTTGAGACATCCAAAACTGCTAGTTTCGAAACTTTTAAGCGTTTTTAATCATTTCGATCTAAAACTGAATTTTTTGAGAATGTTAATGGTTTATAAATTTAATCCACAATTTTTACTGCTTTCATACACCGTTTTCCTAAAACTCGCAATTTTTCGAATTTTTTAATAGTTTTTCTGAGCTTTTTGTCGATTAAAAAGGCATGAAATACGATTGATAGCCTACGGAAACACCGGAAAACGTCGCCCCCCCCGCTAACGAGCCAGAACCTAATTTTCTTTTATTGCGCTGTTTTTACTGACCTCATGCGGGTTGTGCATTTCCGAAATCTCGAGCCGCTGGGATTGTGCCTCAATCGAGTGGAGGGTCCTCGGGGTTCGTCTGGAAGACATTTTTATAAAATAGTTTTCGTTGTTTCTCCTACCTATGGACCGTCGAATCTTTGCCACATACGGGTGGCTGACACCCATGATCATCGCGTTCGGTGAGCGCCAGCTCGCATTCGAAAAAGACGACCGGTCTTTGCGCCACGCCAAATACCGACACGTTTTGTGCGACCAGGCGCTAGAAAGTATATATATTTTTATTAATATTAATAATTCTTTCAAAACCTACTTAGTGATTCTACTTACATGATCAAAATAGTGCAGCTGCGGCAGTACGTATTGATCCAGGGAACACCCGTCCGCATCTACCAACGGATATCTCGTTTCGGGGGTGACAAAGAAGCAGCTTCTGGAATTGTTAGGTGATTTTAAATAGTTAAATAAATGATTAATAAATACCGGAATGCTGAAAGTAGTTTCTAAGGGTATATTTCCTTACCTTTTACAAGAAGACACTGATCCGGTCCCGTATTTTGGCAGCTCCACTCGTGAAAAACCACATCACCAATGGAGGCCGAGTGTAGTGGATGGCCGTTTTGCGAGCTAAAACAAGGTGGTACTGGGCTGTTAGCGGGGGATATCTAGCCTAGTTCTACCGAGAAATTGTTAGCATTTTCTAGCGTTTTTTTGTAGTTTTTTTGCTACTAAAGAGCAGAAAAAAAGCATTTTTAGAACCTTTAAAAAAATTGAAAATTTTTATGTTTTTCGGCTTTCATAGTTACCGTCGAAAATGCAATAATATTTATAAATTTTCTTCCCCCGCTAGTGCAACAGTACCAAAAAACTAACCTTTTTATCCTGTACTGGCAAAGCGGTCCATCATGAGCATGAGGGTCTTCAGTGAGTGCCGTCTGCTGGGTGCCAGCTTCAAGTTTCCCGTCGTCTTTCCGTGTATGCCGACATTCGAACCGGTAGACGAGGGCGTCGTTCGTCAAGAAATCGGGGTGGAAGGAGACGACCAACTCGGCGGACACGACAACACCTTCCGGGGAGTGGAGCCTGGAAATTGAAATAATTCGCTTTTTTAGAGCTTCCAACCTTTTGCGCGGGAGCGCGCAATCCTGATGGGGGACCAGGACCTCGATTTGGTTGTTCGTCACGAGCACCTGGAAAGCGGAAGTGAAGTGGATGATCGGAGGCGTTACCTGATAGCACACGGTATTCGGCGCGTATCGTACGGTGATGTGGCCGGCGAATGTCTCGCGTGTGCGGATTTTCACGTAGATCGCGTCGGCTGAGCAACTGAAAAAAATGAAAAATTATTATTTATTTTCGCTCCTGTTGTTTTTGGCTAAAATTTTCTAAAAACACTACAACAACGCTTTGCATCTCTGGATCGGTACTGGACTATTATCGGGGGGTTGAACGGGGTCAAGGTAAGCTAATTTTTATTTTTGCGTCTATACCAACCTGCTAATAATTTTTGCTGTATTTTAATAGAGTTTTGGTAGTTTTTGATCGCTAGGAGTTATAAAAATCTCGTAAATTTTTAAAGTCAGGAAATTATACCCTTTTTGGTAATTTTCTGCATTTTTTTACCATAAAATCACAAAATCTGAAAAGTTGAACGATTTTTTGAACCTTTTACACCCAAAAACCGGTTTAAAAGTCTATAAAATTTTCTTATATATTGCTTATAGGCGGCGGGAATCGCAGTTGCGAAGAAAAAATTACCCCCGCTAACAGTCCAGTACCACTTTTTTACCCGAATTTTCCCGCAAAATCTGCCGACCCCCGGGGCCAACATTAGCATATGTGTATTGCAGTGTGGGTATGTTTCATCGTGGCGACTCGCCTAATCCCGTGGCCATCCCTCTCTTTTGGTTAGTCAGTCCGTTTCTGTCCTTTGTCCGCCCCCAATATGGCCCTCTGGGGTGTGCGCCATTCCGAAAGACACCCCTTTTCGTACCCATTCCATCCCCGGGACACCCCAACGTCCCGGCTGGGTGGTTCAAGATGGATTTGGGTCGGGGAATTCTTTTGAGGGTGTGTTGGGGCGGAATTTGGTAGGAAAAGCTATGTGGGTTCTGGTGCGTTATCGGGGGGGTGGATTTTTCCTATATTCCGATACTCCGAAAAAGCGCCGAATCTTGGAATATAAACTCTTTTAAAGCGATATAGAATTTTACACTTTTTCCTGAGTCCAATCCTAGCAAATTTTGAAAATTTGAAAATTTGTAAAGGTTTTTCGGTTAGGAATCGTAAAAAATAGTTTATAAACGCCTCCTCTTTATATTATAAAATTAAGTAAAGAAGTAAGAGAGAATTTAGTTCCCCCTGATACCACCCCCCGATAATGCACCAGCACCGATGTGTCGAAAATCGCGGGTTTTCCGGTCCAAAAAAATTAAAAAAAAAAGTAAAAAAGCCAACCTGACTGTTGGCTGGCCGAGCACCTCATTTTTCGCGCTGCAGACGATGGCACCGCCAAGCAGCAAAAGCAGCGGAATCAGCGGAAAATAAGAAGTGGCCTTCATCCGGGCACGCAGCGTGTCCGCATACTCTCACGTGGTAAGCGGCTGAAAAATAGGGTTATAGCAAATTTTTAAAAGTTTTACAAAACAAAAAAAACGAAGATACGGGTAAAAAGAAAAAAACTTGACTTTTTTCATGGGAATTGGGCCTGGTTTTTCGATTTGGAACTATGCGCAAGCGTAAAAACGTAACAAATTTTTGAGAAACACAAAAAATATAGATTGTTCGACGAAAATTTCCAAATTTTTGTAAGTGTTTTTGGATAGTTTTTCTATAGCCCCCGATAATGCAAAAAACCCACTTCATACAAAGCAAAACGTCTATTTATAAGCACACGCAGTTCAGGGTTTTTTACGCCCCAAAACACCCCAGAAATCGGTAAAGCAAGCCGGAAATCCGGTGGGAAAATGCCGAGGGCCCTGGCGAACGGCAGGCAGTGGGTAATATGGGGGGTTTGGCGAAGTCAACAAGTCATCAGGCAAGAGGCAGAAGCAGAGAAAGAGTGGGAAACAGTGGAAATGCCAATTAGCCGGGATCGGGCCCAACGCCGTGGCCGTGGTGGTTGGGTCAGTCTAATCTGGGTGAAAGCCCTCCCGGTAGAGAGGGCCAATATGCTAAGCCGCCCCCCGCGGCTTCTAATTGGAGGTATGTGGCGAATGAGGGAATGAGGGTTAGCGCATTAGTGGATGGATACCATAACGGTCAAAATAACTGAAAAGGAAAATTATAAATCGACGAACGACAATCAGCAAGGCTGGAGACAAAAATGAAAAAAAATCCTAGAAAATCTTTATTTTACTATGGTTTTTTTGAGTTCTTTGTCATTAGCGGGGGTTTCAGGCGAAAGGCTATCAGGTCATGGTCCCAGAATGAGGGAGTTAGTTGTATTTTTAAAGGGCTAAACTTACAAGGAGTGTCCTTTTGGTGTCATCGGCAAAATGATTCGAGACCCAGCTCATTCGATAGAGAATTGAATTCTGAATAACACTGTGTTGTTCATTTTTGCGGAATGGCTGTACCTGATTTTATAAAATTAAAAAACTGCCGGCGACGCCCATACATTGGTGCTTGGGGAGCGAGTTGTTAAGGTTTCGCGCTTGGTTTTTAATTCTATAAAATCAGGGACAGCCATTCCGCAAAAATCAACAACACAGCCTTGTTCAGAATTCAATTCTCTATCGAATGAGCTGGGTTTCAAATCATTTTGCCGATGACACCAAAAGGACACTCCTTGTTAGAAAAACCTTTTTCCCTTCGGGGCACGCTTTTAAAACAAGTGGAATTAGGCGTAAAACGGAACGAAACACTCTTTTTAGAAGGTTTAAAAGCTATAAAAACATTTTTTATCTAGTCTTGATGCCAAAATGAGCGGAATTAGGTGTAGGATGGAGCCAAAAACTGCTGTGGCCCAGCTCCCGGCCACACTGCCGTGCCCGGCTAGTGCGACTTGGAGACAATAGCGGGGGGAGAAAGGCCAAAATAATCGCGTTAGTTCGGCCCCTCTTAGGGCCCATCCTCGGGCCCCCTGGAATATTCAACGGGGCCCCGCTCCTCCCCGCGGAGCAGAAGAAGCTCTTTGGCCTGCCGAAATGTTTTCCTGCGCCTCCGGGGGCCCCCGAATCGGCAATGATGCTTTTAAACGGGGGGCTCTTCAGGAATGGAGTCGATTAGCCGGGGTTGGTAAAACGGGGGTTCTTTGGCATTATCGGGGGGATATCGGGATCGGAATTGCAAAAATTGTGTAAAAACACTTCCACTGTTAATGTTAGCAAAATTGGATGCTCGAACCCCCCCGATACTGCACAAGCACCGCCGCAGGCTAAAAAACCGCAATTTTTGTTCTTTTTTTTGCAAAAACCTGTGTAGTTTGTACGCCTAGGAATAGCAAAAAAAACAATATAGATCACTTCCGCTATTTATCTACAAAAAAGCAAGAAAAAATAAAAAAAAATAGGTGAGACCCCGCCGATACTGCAAAAGCACCTGAAATTTTAGGACGTTACCGTAAAGGGGAAATTTCCCCCGGGTCCGTTCCGCCCGAAATCGGACTTTTCAATTTCCGAGGGGTGGGCCCTGGTCTTGGGGCCCAAAAAAGGGGGAAATAAAAAGGGGAAGACGGGGCCCTTGTGCTTGGATTTCGGCGCGTCGGTAATTGTTCTTTCTCTCAGCGGTTCGAGAGACGAGACCCCAGAAAGGGAAACCTTCCCAGGTTTTCGAGGGTTCCGGAATGAATACGACACCGGTCCGATTCCGGGGAGAGAGCTTGAGCATTATCGGGGGGCGGGGCGGTGTTCGGAGTTAGGATAAATTCAGAAACGCAAAAACAGGGATTTTCGGCTAAAAATTGCCAATTCTCGATAAAAATTTTCATTTTTTGAAAGAGCTTTCTAAGTTTTTTCTTGAATATTCAATTTTTCTAACTTAAATAGAAGTGTTTCTATACTGTTTTTACTATACCTGAGCCTAAAAATGTACAAAATTTGTGTTAAAAAGAAAAAAATATCGATTTTTCAACCAAAATGTACATTTCCAAAATTTTTATGCGTCTTTTTAGACCGTTTTTGCACTTGAAATATCGTTAAATCTTGGCAAAAACACTATTAAAATGCCTATATTATGCTACTAGGCATTTCTGGTGACAAATAACCCTCCCCGATCACGCAAAAGATCTGTAAAAAAATCGCGATAGAGCCCAGCCTAATGGCCGCCCAACAGGCGACTCCAATTTCTTCTTGACCCGCAGCGGGACGTTCCGTGTAATGAGCTACGCGCTCATCCTAAAGACGGACTCTTCCACATGCAAATGAAGGGCCCAGGGGGGGGGAGGAGATGCCATCGAAATGGAACAATAGGAGGGCCCAAATAGGGATGGGGGCCAGGAGTCAACCGCCCGGAATTTCGTGGTGCCAAGACCTTTCGAGGCGTAAAAAAGTGGTACTAACCTGTTAGCGCGGGGGTAAAAATCATAAGATTTCGAAATTCACAAATTTGTAAAGCCTTTACATTTAGGAATGGTCAAAAATAGTGTAGAAGCACATCCTCTATCGAAAAATCGAAAAATTACTGCTAAGAAAAACGTGATCTCCCCCGATAATGCGAAAGTACCGTTTTCCGAAATTTTCTAACCCCATTATCGAGTTTGGCTGCATAAAGAAACTTCACCCCCTCCCCCCGGTAAGGTACCAGTACCACATGAACTAAGCATATATAGAAGAGAGTTCCCTTTAAAGCCGCACTTCACTTCGAGAGAGCCCATAAAAAGCCATAAAAATCGAGACTCGTTTCGCGGTTAGCTACAACAACCCCGTAGGCCATATTCCCGTATTTTTTATGTGTTCCGGGGGGGTGGACGGAGGGAAGGGCTATAGAAAGCATTCGACTCAAATTTCATGTCCACCCAAAAGCCGACGGGGGATTCACATCAAAAGCGGGCACGGGTGAACAGGAGTATTTGCCCCCGGTGCCATCACTCAAACCCCTCCTGCCATGGATTATGAATGACATTGAAATAGATGTAAACTGACTAATTCTGGCGATAGTGGGAGCTTTGGCATTATCGGGGGGGGGGAGGAAAACTTTTTCGAGCGTAAAAATGGCAGGGCTTTATTGCCTTTTTGGAAGCGTTCAAACCGCTGATTAAAATCGATATGATTTAATTAGATCAAAAACCCCGATATTTGGCTCAAAATTTAGAGTGTTTCAAAGTTGTCACAAAAATTAGTGCTTTCGCATTATCGGGGGGCAACTGCCTAATCGCAATCATGAAATGTCTCTAAACTGTTTCGTACTGTTCCTAAACGCGAAGACTTTACGTATTTTTATTCAAATATAAAACTATCGATTTCCGAACAAAAAAACGTCCTGTTAACCAAAACTGAAAATTGCGCAGGCTTTCCCCGGGGATAATGCCAAAGAGCCAATAATTTTTACAACCACAACAAACGGCTTTTAATAATCTTGACAGCGGGATCTATCGAAACTGAAAAGCTACCGTAACCCGCGCCCATTACGCCATGAAAACCCGAAAAAAGTATGGGCGTGTCGTGACAACGCCGAAAGTGGCTCAAAAATCAGCCACACTGACTAGCGAGCGATGTCGTGCTAACGATACCCCCCCCCTTTGGCTGCATTTTTGACGGGCCGTTCGCATGGCTGCACAAATTGAATCTGTCCCCCCTACTAAATGGCGCCCATTTCGCGTTTTGCCCGCCCTCTCGGGGTCACAAATGGCAGCAGCGGGGTGGGGTGGGGTAGAGAAGAATGGCCCGGCGGCGGCGAAATTGAGAATTGGCGGGTTTCACTGGCAAATTGTGGAATTCGGCCGGCGCCGTGGGGTGTAATGTTTTTTGGGTGGGAGGGAAATTGTTGGCAGGGATCTTGAATTTGAGGCTATAAAAATGAGGCTTACGAAAAACATCAGACACTTCGGAAAAACGTGGTTGACCAACCTTTTTTTCCGACGAAATGAAACGTAATTTTCTAAATTCCAAATCTGGCTTAAAATTACGATTCTAAAAAAATGAAAAAATTAGCCTAGAATTATAATTCCTACAGTAGCCAAGTAGTTTTTTAAATTAAAAGCATTTCTATATACGATTTCTACGAAAAAAACTGAGCGTGACCGCCATTTATCCCCTAACACCCATTCCGTCGAGAGGATCGCAACGGAATGTGGGGGCAAAGAGAGAGACAGAGTCGTATAAATGGCTGGATGGCATCCAACTGGGGTGTCTTCGGGGGCTGCGGAATCCGAAACGCTGCCCTCTCGCTTTGATGAGAAGGTTTGCCCACGGAAGTGCCCCAGCCAACACAGCCGCCGTCAAGTCGGAAATGGGGTGTGGATTGACTTCTCGGGGCCTTTAAAAGGGGCGCCAATGGCTTCAAGTCGGCAGAAATTGGAGGCTAAGAATGGAATTATTGTTAGAAAGACAGAATCGGGACTAGCTATATGGGACAGACCCCACGAAATTACCCCCACCCCCTATAGGGGCAGGTGATTTACAGGTGCTGTAATTTGTGGGTTGGCACCAGCTGGGAAAGAAAGCCGAGATCCGGTGTGAAGCTCTATAAGGAGCAGCGCGGATAGGTATTCGCGCGCGCCGGAAGCTAGGAGCGGCAAAATTGAGTGAAAGGACGTGAGCCTGAACCCCCCGCCCGTTAACGCCAAAGCGCCAAAGTTGCCAGACGACCAACATTACAAAATTTCTCTATGTTTTTAGATTGTCGAGCTTTCAGGGAAAAAATCGTTTTAGTTAAAGTATTTCTGCGTGGAAACCATTGGAAAATGCTGGGAAAAGTGCTAAACTTGATTGTTTCCTCCGGAGAGTGCCATCAGAAAATTTTCTTTGCTGCCCCCAAGCCAACCCGGAAGCACCCAGAACTGCTAAACCTTGCTAAATTTCCGTAAAACCTGCGCGAGCATCGACGTCGACCCCAAAAAACGGGTGACTATGCCCTCTGTAGCACAACGGAATTGGCTAGAGGAGGCGGATGCGGAGATGGGGAATAGGGGTAGAATGAGGGTAGAATGATGCGTCACGGCACCAAACCACTGAAATGCCCTGAAGCCGCCGCTCCCCGTTGCCAGCCGGACGGGGGCGAAATGGCTTAGAAAAACATGGAGCCGGCTAATGCGGGTCGGCTGGATCGGGGGAGAAGCAGTCAAAAGCCCGCGATTGGCAGATCGTGGTCGGGCATGGGAATTCGATGCTGACGCTGCTGGGCTAGTGTAAAAATCGTACAAATTTCGGTACTTATGCATTAACGGTGGGGGGTCTTCAGGTTCAAAACGGCCGTTTTTACGAAGTTACGAATTTTTCAGCGTTTTTCAAAATTTTTAGCGCAATTTTTTGCACTGGAAATTTAGCTAAATTTTACTGAAAGCAAAACTAACTATCAAAATATCGGTTCTTGTAGATTAACGGGGGATTGGGGTTGGGACGGGATCTTAACGTTTTTCTTTGTGATCCAATTTTTCTAATATTAACCTAGGAAATGTTTCTAAACTGTTTTTTTTACTTTCTTAAGAACAAAAACTTTACAAAGTTTCACAAAAAGCCGAAAAAATATGGATTTATCAAACTACAATGTGCACTGGACTGTTAGCGGGGGGCGTGTAGTCGCGGCATGCTATTTTATATTTTCGCCTGCATTTTCTCCTAATTGCCGATTACTAGTTTGTATAGTTCTATAGTTAAAAGGCGTTTGGTAACCTCACCCTCCCCTGATAAGCGATAAGTGCCCAAAATTGGCCGATTTTCGAATTTTTTAAAATGTTTAATTTAGTTGCCTAGAAGGTCGTTGGATTTAACTAAAAAAGGACTAAAGTATTTACTATTACTTTATTAGGCATTTTTGGACTTATAGAAAAACCTGTGCCCGCACGATAATGCTACTCAAAAAGACCTAAAAAGCCACTAAAAAAGCCCGGGAAAATATCTTCAAAAGAAACGGAACGAAATGACCAGGGTGCAACGGCAGAGGGCTTTAATTGAAAAAGGGTAGTAGTGGCTGGAGTAGGTGAGTGAGTGTCACACTCCCGGACCCAATACCCCCCTCTCTCTCTCCCTCTCCATTGTGAGGGACAGGTGGGTGAAACGCTTAGCCGCTCAGCCGTTTTTGGAGGCGGACAAGGGTTTTGTTGAGGGGAGAGTGTGACAAGACCAACGACACTCCCCCACCACACGGACATAAACATTCACCCTATGGCCATTATACCCTCTCCTCCGGGATGCGATTGGCCATCCGGCCAGTCAGTCAACCTCAACCCTCGGCGGGGGGAGAACGAGATCTCATAAAAAGATTGCGCGTTTTATCGCCCTCGAATTTTATGGGGGTGGACGATATTGGGTGGTGGGTGACCGCACCCTCAATCAGATTCGATTCAAATCTCGAGATTTTGGAGCATTTTTAGTATTTTTGATTCCGAAAAAGCTACAAAACCTTTTTGGGAAGTTCAAAAATCCAAAATTTTTTGACGATTTTTAGTACTTCTTTGACCAAAATTCAAAAAAATGCGAAAATTATAACAATTTGTTTTTGAACTTTTTTTGATTTTGAAACGGGGTAAAAGTTAGATCAATTCTGTGTATTTCATTCCTTCAAAAAACGAAAATGAAACGCATCAAAAGAGAAAAACTCGGGATCAGTACGCGAGAACGAAATGACCGTTTGCCGGTGGGCACTTGAGCCCCCTTGCCAAGGGCCGAATGAGAGAGATCTCGAGTGTTTTTTGTTCTGCTCCCGAAAAGGATAACGGATACAAAAAGGTAGATATAGGTAGTTTTAGCGGCAGAATTCGCTGTGGGAACTCGGCCGGTTTTGTAGACAAATTTACGTTTGTAGGGAACGAGCGCTTAGCTTTCAAAAGTAGACATGGCCGTTTTTCAATGAAAATTCCCAATTTGCGTAAGTTTTTATCTAGTTTTTCCACTTTAAATTGAGTTAAATGTCATTAATAACGCTACTAAAATAGTTACGGTTAGATTGCTAGGGAAAAAACTTATATATGAGTTTTTAGGAAAAAATTAGGCCTCCTTTTGGTGATGGGAAGCAGCCAGATCTTTTTGCTACAGTACGTACGACACCGTTGATAACGGGCTTTGTGAATTGGAGTAAATCGTAGTAGAGCAATAAAACTGAAACGTTTTTGTCCTCCAAAAATGGCTAGTTGCCAGCCATTTAGCAAGAGACTGTACCCAAAGTAAGCCAACGACCTTTCCCGCCAACACTAGCAACAAGACACAACCAAGGCAGACCGTGTTGATTGGCCACATTCCGGAAAGAAAAGCGACAGTCCCCCCGGAAACCAAGGATCACAAGCCAAAAAAGCAATAGAACAACGCGTTTCCGTTGAAATGCTTCGGATTATTGCTTGCGCATCACGGCTTTTCAAAAATACCGCTAAAACCAGCCACTTCCCTCCAGAAAAAGCCAGAGATCCTGGCCGAATTTCGTGCGGTAGTCGCGCTCCTTTTCAGTTTTGCCCCCCCCCTCCCCCCCTCGGCATCGCCCCTAGCGGGTGCTATTCGGTGTTTCGAAAAACTCGTTGAATTTCCAGGTGACGGCCTCCTCCTTCTCCCTCTCTTGCTCCTCGCAGGGGCGTCGAACCGTTTAACACGCCTTTTCACCCGCCGGCGCCTCCGATCCGTGCAACCCTTTCAACAAATATTTGACACGGCCCCCCGTTGGGCACACTTTTTTCGAATCGCTGAAAAAGGGCGAGCACCTACGGGTCATTGGCCCGTGAAGGTGTAGTAGGGATACGGGGGTTTAGTGCTGGACGGCTAGCGGCAATTCAATAACGTTGAAAATGGGCGGTTATTTCGCATTATAGGGGGGATCTTTTTACTATGAATCCAGCAATTACTAGCAAAGCAAAGCAGTTATTTTAATTAGTGATTTTACTAAAACCATATCCTATAATTTAACTATATTTGAACAGGAAGTCTAAAGTTATCTAAAAAATTTATATGACATCCTGGTCGAAAAATCTATATTTTTTGGGTTAGTTTTGTAGAATAGAAAAATTCAAGGCTACAGTTTACTTTACCCCGCAGCTAAAGGAAACTCTTACCAAATTGGATCCTAAGGAAGACGCTTGGTCTCCCCCGATAATGCAAAAGCACCCAATAAAGTTCAGATGGTCTTACGGTAGCGCAATCGGCTGATTTTCTAGCGGTGAAAGAGAGAGAGAGAGAGAGAGAGAGAGAGAGAGAGAAAATGTGTGATTGTGTACGATGTTTCCGGCGAGGACAACGGTTCCGGGTGACCGTCCATTGCTGCGGTCACAGCCGCTCTGCCCCTCCCGTTTGAAAATGACAATCGGGAATTCTTTGGGTACAGATGAACCGCAACACTAAATTTTTCGCCCTTTTCCCCGGGGTTTTCTACATTAAATATAAATTTTTAAACTAAAACTTAGTTTAAAAGTCGGGCCGTAATGGCGCAAGCAAAAGACTTGCCCAAAAACCGCACACGATCTAATAAAATCCAGGGTAAAATGAATAAAGAAAATCAACAACAGACCATGCCATTTTTTCAAGCCACAAAATCCAAAAAACGAAGGTCATACCAGCTTTCCGGACATAAAAGTGACAGAGGCTCACCTGTGCCCTCGGGGGGCGGCGGATGAATAGAAGGCGGCGAAATGAAGTGTGAAATGGGGGATGAGGGTTGTGGAGAGGGAGAGAGAGAGAGAGAGAGAGAGAGAGAGAGAGAGAGAGAGAGAGACTCTCAAGGTTGCACCCCCGAGCGAGGATACTCATAATAAGTGGCCCGGAGACGATGGCCAAAGGCCCGCATCGACAGTCGAGGGCCCATTTGCTTGGAATATCGCACCAGCGGCAAAAAGAGCTTTTTTTGGTACTGGTCTGTTAGCGGGGGAGGGGATTTAAGCGGACGGACGTAAACTCTTAACCTAGCGTAACAAAATTTTAAACTATCCTCGTATAGTTACTTTATAATAAGTTAAAAAATGTTAATACCAAAAAATCATCAAACATTTTTAGGATTTGGGAAACTTAGATTTACCGGATCTTTCGCATTATCAGGGGGGAGGAAATTTTTAGTTCCTGAAATGCCTGGTAATGTAATACGCAATATTTTAAGAGGATTAATAGCAAAATCTACCCATATTTAAAATCGAAAAACTAGTACCTAAAAAATTCGAAAAATTCGAAATTTTAATCGAAAAATAGGTATTTTTGTATTTGACGATTAGGATATCGTAGATAACAGTTTAGCACCCCGTGCTCTATTTGGAGAATTTTTACTAGAAAATTGGGATTTTAAAGAAAGAAGTTGGTCCCCCTCCGATAATGCAAAAGCACCCCTTTTCCTAATGCCTAGAATTCCTTTTCAACAAACTACCGCCAAAGGCCAAAAACGGCACTTAGAATGGATAAATTTTCTTAGAAAATTAGCATATCCGGAAAAGCTGTGAAGAATTTTGAAAAAGGCCAACACACTTGCCAAATGGGAACATTTTTACCCATCCTTTTCTACTAAATCTACTCGGCAGAACTAGAATGTTCTCGATCTTCTATTCCATGATGTCTATCCCGTTGTCTCTGTTGTTTCTAGCGTACGTTTCAGTATTACAATTTAGGTAAGACTCCAGATACCCCCCCCCCCCCCAGCCGGCACCCAACTTTTGTATCTCGGCTCCCTGTTCATCTACAGGTGTGTAAAGTATACCAAAATGTTCGTCTTGCTCTGGCGAGTATTTTGGTATACTTTACACACCTGTAGATGAACATGGAGCCGAGATACGGTAGGTGGGGGTCGGCTGGGGGGGGGTTATCTGGAGTTTAGCCACAATTTAAATGCTATAAAACCCTTTTGCAGTTCATATTCCCTGATATTCTGCAAGGGGGAGTCGCATCGCGAGAAGAAGACCAAGGTCAAAAACGAAAAAGACGCCGGCGACGCCGAGGAGGACAAGAAGGGAGGAGGTCCGGTTGCCGTTTTTCGCATATTTATCGACTATTTTGATTATTAATTATTACTATTTGTTTTCTTCGAATTTTCGGCTTTTTTCCTAGGGAATTGCATCTCAAAAGAGCCCAAATTTGGGAAAATGTATGAAATGCACGGTTTGCTGGTAAAGAGTAGCGTCTCGTACTCAGCCCCCTCAAAAACGGCGAGCTATTTTTCCCTTAGTTGTCAATTATTCTAATAAAAAGTCAGGACCTGTTTCTAAACTGTTTTTTACTAATTTTATGGTAAGACTCTAGTTTACCCCCCAGACGCCCCTTTTCTCTGCGCCCTCTCCCCCAGGCCTACTATCTCTTCGCCTGCGCCCTCTCCCCCAGGCCTACTATCTCGCCTGGGGGGGTAAACTAGAGTTTAGCCAATTTTATACATAAAACCCTTACAAATTTTCATTAAAAATCGGAAAAATAAAGGTGGACGACCAAATTTGAATTGTTCCAATTTTTTAAAGAGTTTTTCAAAATTAAAAACACTATCAAGACGCTTACTTTTAAGTTTCTAGGCATTTCTAGCTAAATACTGCTAGGAAAAAGCCCCCCCCCGATAATGCAAAAGCACCAAATCTTGCATGACAATATAAAAATTAGGAAAAATAACTTTACGTAGCTTCTAAAAAGAACATTTTTCAGAAGACTTGGCCCAAAAATGGGGCCTAAACGACCAGCCGCCAGATGAGGAGATCAAGACCGATCTCGACGACATCAGAGAGGACAACCCGCTCGCCAGGATGAAGCCCAACAAGCACGGGTCGGTGTTTGGTACTGGACTGTTATCGGGGGGGGGGGGGGGGGGGCTAATTAACCTATACTACTGATATAACAACCTATTTTGTAGGGTTCTATAATGTATTTTTCTCTATTACTTGAAGTAGTTTTTTAGCGCCAAGTTTGTAGAAATTTTAGAAATGTTTTTATGGTTTTATAGTGTGTTTGGTAGTTTTTGATGAATAAAAAAGTCGTAGAAGTATTTTAGAAAATTTAAAAAGCCGATTTTCATACATTTTCTAACAATTTAAACCTAATTTTTCTGAAATTCTGGTAATTTTTATAAGTTCAGTTTTAGCTTCAGAGTTTCTGAGTCTTTTTAACTGTTCTACAGGCCTAAAAATTTGTTTCGGTTAAGTTCTACACAATTGGTACTGTGCTGTTAGCGGGGGGGGGGCAATTTTTCGCGATAATCTTATACACCTACCTTGATCTTCAGCAAGCCCGACGACTCGAAGGGGGGAAAAGCCGACGAGAAGAAGGACGAAAAGAAGACGGCCAGCAAACACACGAAGAAATCGGCCGGCCTGAACAACCCGGAAAGGATCCCGATGGCCACCGAAAAGCATCGCGACAACTCCAAATATCTCGCATAATAAATTCTTTTTTGCGATTCCGGCTTTTTCGAATCGATTGTGCCTGTTGAATAAATCTTATGGCGTTTCGGCGAGGTGAAAGATTTCTACAAGCAAGAAAAACGGAAAATGGACACTTTTCTCTTAGCGGGGGGGCATAGCGGCGAATAGCTAGCTTATACCTAGCTAGCTAATCTATTTTAAGTAGCCGATCTGAGTTGAGAATTTTATTCTGATTACAGCCAAACCCCAAGCCAAGCCTAAGCCAAGCCCAAGCCAAGCCTAAGCCAAGTAGTACCTAAGCAGTCCAAGCCTAGCCAAGTCGAAATTAAGCCTAAGCCTAAGCCAAGTCAAAACCAAGCCACGCCAAGTCAAGCCTAGGCCAAGTCTAAGCCAAGCCTGAGCTTAAGCCAAGTCAAACCCAAACCAAGCCAAAACCCAAGCTAAGCCAAGTCTAAGCCAAGCCAAGTTTAAGCTAAGCCGAAGCTAAGCCAAGCCGAAGCTAAGCCTAATCCAAGCCGAACCCAAAGCTAAGCCAAGCCAAGCCTAATCCAAGTCTAAGCCAAGCCTGAGCTTACGCCAAGGCAAGCCCAAACCAAGCCAAAACCCAAGCTAAGCCAAGCCGAAGCTAAGCCTAAGCCAAGCCGAACCCAAAGCTAAGCCAAGCCAAGCCTAAGCCAAGTCTAAGCCAAGCCTGAGCTTAAGCCAAGGCAAGCCCAAACCAAGCCAAAACCCAAGCTAAGCCAAGTCTAAGCCAAGCCAAGTCTAAGCTAAGCCGAAACCTCCGTGATAAGCCCTGGCAGTCCGATCTTTGATGAGCATAAACTTTTATTCAGTGACAAACAAATAGCGCAAGTAATTAGTTCTCGATCGGGTTTTCAGGCAGATAGGTTCCGATCGCGGCGAGCATCTTGAACACGGGACCGACTTTGGGAGGGAGCGTAGCATCAGGAGAAGGAGTGACGACGACTGGCATTGGAGCAGGAGCAGCGGTGTTGACAGGATGAGCATCAGCAAGTGAAGCGCGGCCGGAAACAGTAGTGGGGGGCGGCGGCGCAGGGCTCGGGCTTCCTTCTTCAGATACTGGGCCAAGGCATAGCAGCGGCCGAGCTGAAACAGCGGTTTTAAAAAAATATATATTTTTAGTAACTTTCTAGGAGGCAAAAACTACTTCAAACTACACTAAAAACTAGTAAAAACACTACCTCCTTGGAATGGGCCTCCTGCGCCGCTTTCATGGTGGCAGCGGCGTCGTCGAGCTTCTTCATCAGCTCCTTCTCGGTGTTTTCGAAGTACTCGTCAACCACCTATAAAGTTGAGTAAATTTCTCATTGATAATTGAATTTGTGGTCGAGGAATAAAGATGAACTAAAAAAAGACGGAAAAAGGAGGGAAAAGAAGAAAGAAGAAAATAAACAATAAGGGGCAAATTAAAGGTTTGTCTAATAAAGATTGGAATACCTTCTGCAGCTGGTCGGAGGTGTAGTCCTTGTAGATGTCGTCGACCTCTTCCTTCGCCAGGTGGGCCAGCCGACGAACAATCCTCCCATCGTAGCGCTCCAACGACCGGCTTGCAATAGCCATCCTCTGCAAAGATCGATGGATTTTGGGGGTGCTTTGGCAATATCGGGGGGAGGAATGGCAAGATTTTGTGTGTCCAGAAATGCCAAAGTGCAAGAAAAAAGTGCTTACTGGCACTTTCGACGGCGGAGCGGTCATCGGCTTCTCGTTGGCGTGCCGAATGGCGTCCTTGTCCGTCCACAACGCGAGCACGGCTCGCTCCTCGATCAAACGCAGCCCGGGGAGCCGCTTCAAGATGACCGAGGTCACCATTTCTTCATATTGGTAGTCCCATAGGGCCGAATCGTAGGCGTGGTGCGCTTGCGAAAGGGTGACGGTGGCTGCCTCACGTTCAGTAGTCAAGTTCACTGGGTTCTAAAAAGGGTTCAGAAGCAACGAATATGTAAATCATCAAACCGTATGCAAATCATCGCTCGTGCCATGCAAAATTTATGCTTAATAGGTTTTCAGATGCTAATCAGCATTTTTCAACATTTATCACTAACCAGCGCCCAAAACCCGCTTCGCGGGCCCTGGGCGCTGGAATGCGGCCCCTGCCTGAGAAATTGACTTTCCGATAGCTTGGGTCCTTCGGACCCCCCAACCGACTTCACACGCGAGCGCAACTTGCAAGAATGAGCAAATTTCTATTTTCCACATTATGCAAATTAGCCTTCAGGGTCCCCCAAAAATGAATAAAACCGGCTTTAACTTTGTAAACTTGTATTTTATCGTAATTCTGAGAACGCCATCGGAAGCAGGAGGGTCGATTCCCCCGAGTGACGAAGAATTGGGGCGTTTTGGACACGGGAAGGCCCTCAAATCGGGCCTCAGGGCAGGCCCGGGACATAGCCCACAGCGCGAACCAGCATGCGCATGAGATCGTGGCCTAGTGGATAGTGCCGGCGCCTATCAAACTTTTGCAAAATTATGCCCAGGGTTCGGAACTTATTGTGATTTAAAAGACCGTTTGCGAGCCACCCGAACAAGGCTTGGCACAGTTTTTTTCGACCCTGTTTTTTTGACGGCATCGGATAGAGCATGGTCAAATTAGAAATTCGGCTTCTTTCGGCATCGCGGAATCGAACCCGGACCCTCCGCCTGGGAGGCCTGTGGCGCAATGAGTAAAGCGTCGGCGTGCCAATCCAGAGGTGGCGCCAGTTCAATCCCAGCCCCCTCTCAGAAGCCGAATTTCTTTTTGCTCTTTTTTTTGTAATAGCTTCAGCTTGATCTCTAGATGCGATCCCATATCACAGATTTTAAAAAGTCACAAGTTTGTATTTTCAGAGGTAATTTTTGGTGCGTTTTTAATGCATAAATTGCGTTATAACAATTTTGGGGGTCCTAAGCGCCACTTAACCGATACGTCATTCGACGCAGAAAAATCTGGCGCATCTTTCTATGCCGATTTCAAGTGGCGCTGACGACCCCCAAAATTCGAAAATGTCGAAAAACTGTTTTTAGTACGCATTTTAACCCTGTTCCTGTCATTTTCGGGTTTTGCAATGTATTAGAGAAATGATCCTGATGCCAAATTAGGTATTGACACAAGTTTTTAGCAAATTTGGTTCAGTAGTTTTCGAGATAGTTTTTTGAGGTCGGCAACTTTAACGCCCATTTAAACCCCAAAATCAAACTTTTTGAACTTTCAAAAATATGCAGCCCTACTAATTTGACCATGCTCTATCCGATGCCGTCAAAAAAACAGGGCCGAAAAAAACTGTGCCAAGCCATAATGGGGCCTGTTCGGGTGGCTGGCGGACGGCCTTTTAATGTTTTGCTTTTTGCTTTTTCATGCCATTGAAATCGAATTTGGCATTATCGAGCAAAAAGCAAAAGAGTTTTACTAGCGAGGAGTCGAACCCGCTGGCAAAAAAAAGACAAAAACTTATGAAGCAAGCGCACTACCAATAGGCCAGCTGGTCATGGCTGGATGGAGGCCTAAAGGGGGCTATGTTGACGCGCACCCAAAGAGCAGAATCTGCCGATCAGGCGGAAAATGATGGTTAGATTAATGATCTTCAAATTAATTTTTATTGAACAGCGTACACGGTTAGCAGATTTGGAAAACGACATCTTGTTCAGAATTTTTTTCTCTATCGAACTAGCTAGGTCTCGTTCAAAAACTCCAATATCGCCTAAAAACGACTCCTTGTAAGCTAACCCCAGGCTATGTTTACGCGCAGCCGAAGTCTAAGCTAAGTTAACCCCCAACCGAAGCTTAAACCAAGCCTGTGCTACGCCGAAGCCCAAGCTAAGCCTAACTTTAAAGTGTTTTTACTCAAGTTGGAGTTTCAATTCGGGCCCAAGTGCATTTGGCCAGTTTTCGCTGATTCCGAATCCGTTTTCCAAATTTGGTGCGGACTTTTATTTTTAAAGTTATACGGCAATTTTGGTAGTGTTTTTCGCCAAAATCAAGGTACCGTTATCGTTTTCGATTTTCTTGACCAAGTTCAACGTCAAATTGGCTAGTAATTGGCTAGACAAGCATCTTAAAGGTCAAAACAAGCTTTTTTTTTTGATAAAAAAATCAGATGTGTTTTGCAAAAGGCAAAAGAAAGGATGCTGCCCAGTTGGCAGCATGGTGCATTGGCAAAGTGCTCGCTTGCCAAGCGCAGGCCGGCGGTTCGAATCCCCCCCCCCAATTTAATTTTGAGTTAAAACAATTGAATTTGAGTTGAAAGAATGGCATTTTCCGATAACAGAATTAACTTAACAAACAAGGATTAGCATCTTAATGGCATTAGAACATGAATTAACATAACGCATAGCAGGAACCGAAATTTTTCGATGATTTGCACAGGATGAACGTATTAGAGCAGAGGACATTTCAGAAATGTTATCATCACGACTGATTTTCACTTATTTTAGCTATTGACTGACTATAATATTTGCTATGGATTTGGTATGGTCTGTTGGTTGCTCTGGACCCTTTTTAGAATCCGGAAGTGGTGACTTTTGCTCGTGAGGAGGCAACGGTGGTGATGTCGGAGGCCCAAGAGCAATACGAACGGGCCTGCTTCTTCTTTAACCTGGAGGTGACTTTTCTTATCTTATTTTTATTTATATTTCTGATTTCTAATGGCGCTGAGAAACCCTGATTCTTTCGCATTATCGGGGAAACCAAAATGGCGTTTAGGGATATACAGGGTGAGGCATATATATCGCTACACCTCTAGCACGCACAAATTGGTCTGCCGGCGGAAAACTGATTATATTTTCGGGGTAGTCGATGTTTCCCATCAAAGAACTAGCGTTTCTTTATGCAGGAAATAAATGTAACTGGTTGAAAATTGTTTTGATTTGGGTTTAGCTTACAAGGAAGTTCAGCACTTTTCTCGAAAAAGTGGTGTGTTGGCACGCTGCTCCTAGAACCCCGTATATTGGTAATTCTGCTGCAGTTTTTTTGTATTCTGGTTCAATCGGATCTTATTTATGCGTCCAAAAAGTTTTTAGTCGGAAACTAGCGAGGGAATTTTACTACATTCAAAAAAGGAGTGATTACCCACCCCTCCCCGCCCTTTGGTTGGCTACTAAAAATTCATCAGAAAATCTAAGCCACCTGAATATTTGGATTCGAGCTGTTTTTTGCATTTTAGGCATCCGATACGAGCAATTCCTAATGATAAAACCAAGAAATTGAACGAGTACAGGTCAAAAAATGTATTTTTATGTTTTTTTACTATGGTTTTTGTAACCAGCTGAGACAAACTTTTAACTTTCTGCCGAATGAAAAGAAATAAGTTGGTCACATTGTCTTTTTAGTTAAATTCTAAGTAGTACAAATGTTTTTAGGGGTCATTCGGGTCCAAATCAATGTTTCCGAACCATACCGAAATCGGCCGCCAAGGGGTTCCGTGCCAGACCCACCTAACGACGCCCAGTTTTTGCTTCAGAACAAGTGTTTATAGGGTTGTTGCGTTATAAGATTTTAAGAGTGTCGAAAGGACACATGTGGCTATATCACAGCAAAATATCGAAGCCCGGCTCGCTTTAATAATTTTTTGGGGGCCTGAGAGGGTGTAGCGATATATATGCCTCACCCTGTAAAAAGAAATTTTGGAAACACGTTGTGTTTGATATTGAGAAATTGCGTTGTTTAAAAACTTGGGTCCGCCCCCCCCCCGATAATGCGAAAGAACCCTAGACGGAAACGAAAAATCCAGAACCATCATTTCTAGGCTCTGATCATCGGGCTTATCTTGAAGCGGCTCCCGGTTCTGCGTCACCAAGAGGAAGATGTGCTGCGGAAGAGCTGGGCGGAAGAGGATCGGGTGCGACTGGCGCACAAGAAGAAGATGGGCAAGCCCGTGGCCAAGTTCCCAGTCAGTATATCTTTCATTCCGAAACTGGGGCTTTTGCAGTATCGGGGGGACCAACATTTTTTATAAATAGCGCAAATATTTCCAACAAAAATATCGCTCTTTCGACCAAAAGTTCGACTTTTCAAAACGTTTTTAGATAAGTTTTCTAATTCAATATAGATTCGTTGAAGAACACACTAAGATATTTCGTTGAAATTATTAGGCATTTCTGGACACAAAAAAATTCCATTCACCCCTCCCCCCCCCCCGATATTGCGTAAGCACACCGAAATCCAATGATTTTTGCAGGCCATGCACATCTCTGCTCGGCCGCTCAATCGGTACAATGGGCAAGTGGTCCGCAACGTGGCGCACCTCGCAAGGGCTGAAGTCCGCGACCTCTACATCGAACTCAATGCCCACCAACTGCAGAAGGTATTCCAATATTACCAACTCTTCTTCTTTTTTTATCTTTATTTCTCGACGACAAATTAAATTTTTAATGAAAAATTTACCCAATGACTGACGTTTTAGGTTGTTGGACACGTACTGCGAGGAGATGGAGCAGGAGCTGAAGGAGAAGAAGGATACGGCGGCGGCTACGCTGAAGTCTGCCCAAGACGCCCACGCCGACGCGGTACATTATTAGTTGTGAAAACAGATTTCGGTTCTTTGCTGATAGCGGGGGGGGGTGAGTTAGCAGGTGGTCGGCCGTATCTTGTATTGTTATAGGGTTTTTAGTAGCTTTTAGTAGTTTTTTTGCCTTCTAAAGTTACTAAAATATTTTTTTGAACGAATATTTCAGATGCGTCAATGCAACGCGTTGGCAAGGCACCAGAGGAGGATGGCACGTAACCTGCGCGAGGATTACCGAGAAGCGAACGGAGACGACCTGCCCGACTTCCCGGATCCTCATGAGGTACATTCATGGCTTATCATTGACACGCAATTGCTTCAGGTGGAGCAACCCATCGAGTGGATGGACGTCTTTGATGACGACGACGACACACCATCCTCAGACGCCGAGGACGACGAAGAAGTGGAAGAGAAGGAGGAAAAGCCGAAGGATGAGCCGCAGCTGCACATTGTTGAGCGCGACGTTGCTGAAGGCGTGGCTGCTGTCGAAGTCGATGAACAAGTCGCGGTCCGCCCCGTCTTCAAGGTCCTTGCTGCACTCGGAAACTATTTTCCCGCAAACTGAACAACTGATTTTGTTCTTTTTTTGTGATATACCGGAATAAATGCTTTTCGAAAATTGCTCAGCACGGATCAGGATGCGAGGATTTACCGCTGAGGCTTAGGCTCAGCTCACACTTTGGCTTAGGCCTAGCTTGGCTTAGCCTGGAGTTTGGCTTAGCTTCGACTTGGCTTAGCTTGGACTTGGCTCATGCTTAGCTTGGCTTAGCTTCGACTTGGCTTAGGCCTAGCTTGCTTAGCTTGGGGTTTGGCTTAGCTTCGACTTGGATTAGGCCTAGCTTGCTTAGCTTCGGGGTTGGCTTAGCTTCGACTTGGCTTAGCTTCGACTTGGCTTATGCTTAGCTTGGCTTAGCTTGGGGTTTGGCTTAGCTTCGAGCTTGGCTTGGGCCTAGCTGGGCTTAGTTTTGAGTTTGGCTTAGCTTAGACTTGGCTCATGCTTAGCTTGGCTTAGCTTGGAGTTTGGCTTAGCTTCGACTTGGCTTAGGCCTAGCTTGGCTTAGCCTGGAGTTTGGTTTAGCTTAGACTTGGCTGGGGAGGCTACCCTGACGAATTGAAGGCGCTGTTGCTCGGCACTGAACGTCATCATAAAGCATTCCGCGAGCACATCCGGAATTACAATAGTTCATTGGCCACGGCTTCAATGGTTGCAATCGTGCCGTGCCATGCAAAATTTATGCTTAACCAGCGTCCAAAACCCGCTTCGGGGGCCTTGGGCGCTGGAAACAGGCATTTGCATGAGAAATTTGACTTTCCGAGTGCTCGGGTCCTTCGGACCCCTTCCCTCCCCCGGCCAAACACGCGAGTGCAACTTGCAAGAATGAGGAAATTTCTATTTTTGTAAATATGCAAATTAGCTCTCCAACGCCCAAAAATTTGGTAAAACCGGCTTTAACTTTGTAAACGTGTATTTTTTTCGCGGTGCGATTCCCCCTATCCCTGGGGCGATTCCCCCTAGTAACGGCGAATTGGGGCGTTTTGAACACGGGGAAGCCCTCAAATTGGGCCTCGAAAGTGATGGCCGGACAAACATACACACACAGGGACACACCCCAAAATTATATAAGGTAGGATAGGATTTCAGATGCTAAACAGCATTAGAAAACTTTAATCTTTTTTTGGTAATTTTTCATAATTCCTTGACCAAAAAATCAAAATTTTTCGGAGTTTTTTGTTCTTCTTATATTTTTAACAAGCCTAATCCAAGCCTAAGCCAGCTACGCCTAAGCAAAGTAGAAGCTAATCCTAAGTCCAAGCCTAAGCCAAGATTTTTTCAGTTGTCGACAATTTTCAGCTAAAAGTGATTTATGCGAATTTCCATGGTTTTTAGATAGAAAAACACTATAAAAATAATAAGACGCCCCCCCCGCTAATAGTCCAGCACCGTTTATTGCATACAATTTCTAGTAGACAGTTTATATCCAAGTGTTTATTGAGAACGAAAAGTAATGGTCAAAAGAGAGAAAATAAATCATTTCTTCTTGTGGGGAATGTACGGCTTGAGGCCGAGGTCCGCCCAGTAGGTCACCATCTTGCAGGAATTACACGGATCTGAAATCAATCGTTCAAGCGGCGGAAACGAGATGCCCACCTCGAGGAGTACAGTGCACCCCGTTGCAAATCGGCTTCTCCCAGTAGCGCCTAGACGCCATACTGCAATATTTCTTTTGGTACTGGACTGTTAGCGGGGGGAACAACTTCTGTTATCCGCCTATACCTAACTGTTGATGATATAGTATGTATTTTTCTAGGGTTTGAATAGTTTTTGGTCGCTAGAAATTTATAAAAAAATACTGTGAAAAATTTTGAAAGTTAGAAAAAGTTCGATTTTTTTAGGTCGTTTTTCATACATCTTTGTCCCAAAAGATCAAAGATTTTCGAAATTTTCATTTTTTTTGTTATATTGTTTGTCTAAAACCTGTGTAAAATGCTTCAAAAATGGTCTGATATTTTGTTATAGGGCCGTAGAGAATCACAAGAAAAATGTGGTTCCCCCCGCTAACAGTCCAGAAACTAAAATTCGACAAAACTTACAGATAAGCCGATGAACATTTGGCACACAAAGGCGGTCCGTATTTGTGCGTCACGAGCTGCAGGCCGGTCTCTGCGGGGCATTTACAGCAGATACCATCCTGAAAAAGAGTTTTTAGCGTCGATGAGATATGCGGTCCATACCTCGCGGGCACGGGGACATTCAGGGGCACGGTCAGCCGACTTTCCCTAAATTTTTTCCTTGTTTTGTCAAAAATGAAAGTAAAGCACCAAAAAGGTAAATATTTTCGAATTTTTAAAATTTAAAAATATTTTTCAACTTTCTAGACATCAAAATACCAAAAACCCTTACAAACAGATTTTACAGAAAAACAGGAAGTCGTTTGCCCCCGCTAAACCCCCGCCCCCCGCTAACAGTCCAGCACCGTGTATTGCATACAATTTCTAGTAGACAGTTTATATCCAAGTCTTTATTGAGCACGCAAAGTCAATCGTTAAAAAGAGTGAAAATGGATCATTTCTTCTTGTGGGGAATGTACGGCTTGAGGCCGAGGTCCGCCCACTGGCTCCCCATCCTGCAGGCATTGCACGGATCTGTAAGAATCAATGGTTCAAGCGGAAACGAGATGCTCACCTCGAGGAGTACAGCGCACCCCGCTGCAGTACGGCTTCTCCCGGTAGCGGCTGGACGCCATACTGCAAAATTTCTTTTGGTACTGGACTGTTAGCGGGGGAGACCAACTTCTTTTTTTCCGCCTATACCTAACTGTTGATGATATAGTTTGTATGTTCCTAGGGTTTGAATAGTTTTTCATCGCTAGAAATTTATAAAAAATCTTGTGAAAAATTTTGAAAACTAGAAAAAGTTCGATTTTTTTAGGTCGTTTTTCATACATCTTTGTCCCAAAAGATCAAAGATTTTCGAAATTTTCATTTTTTTTGTTATATTGTTTGTCTAAAACCTGTGTAAAATGCTTCAAAAATGGTCTGATATTTTGTTATAGGGCCGTAGAGAATCACAAGAAAAATGTGGTTCCCCCCCGCTAACAGTCCAGAAACAAAAATTCGGCCAAAACGTACAGGTAAGCAGCGGAGCACGTGGCACAGAGGGGCGGCCCGTACTTGTTCGTGACGCGCTGGAGGCCGATCTCTGCGGGGCATCTACAGCAGATCCCATCCTGAAAAAAGAGTTTTTAGCGTCGATCGGGTTTAGAGGTCCAGACCTCACGGACATGGGGACGTCCAGGGGCACGGTCAGCCGGCTCGGGGATGTCCTGAAAAACGAGATTATAATTTAACGATATCCCGGCTCAGGTTCTCTGTCTCAGCCAAGCCAAAGCCTATACGAAGCCAGCCAAGCCCAACTAAGCCGAAACCAAGCCTAAGCTAAGCCCAAGCCAAGCCTAAGCAAGCCTAAACGTACCTCCTCACTGGAGCTGCTGCGTAGGTCTTCGTTTTCCTCGCCTTGCTCCTCCTCCTTGACAAGCTCGTCGAACGATTCGTCAATCTTCTCCTCACTCGTACTTCGCTCGTCGCTCCGATAGTCCACCTCCAAGAGCGACCCGTCATTTTTCGCCTGCGAGCCTTCGTCATCGTGGAACTCGTCCCTCAGCAACGCGTCCGACAGCTCTTCTTGTGCGTGATAAGCACGAGCCTCAAATGAGCTGTTTTGAGGTTCTGGACTGTTAGTGGGGGGTTAGCAGGGGGGAAACCACTTCTGTTGTCCAACTATACTTGCCTATTAATGACAAATAATGTATTTTTATAGTGTTTTTAGTAGTTTCGGATTGCTAGAAAGTTATCAAAAATATTATTAAAAATTGTGAATTCTGAAATCTAACTTTTTTGGACAATAAAAATTTTTTGACCAAAAAGTCAAAAATTTTTATTTTTGTTTTTATATCTAAAAACTATGTAAAATTCTATAAAAATTGTTTAGATGTTGTTAAGAGGCCGTAGAAAAGCACCGGGAAATTTGCACTCCCCCCGCTAACAGTCCAGAACCGCTCACCTTCGTGACAACTTCGACAGTCTTCTGATAGAACTTCTCGGCACATTCGATCAGGTCATCCGCCGTCAAATCCGGGTGTTCGCCCGCCTCAAAGTGGGAGCATAAATTAGTGTGTACAATCAGAGATACCTTGAGGCTCGCATCACTATCTCGAATGAAGTTGCTGAGCCGGTTACGCTAAAAACATAGATTTCCCGTTTGATCGGAATAACCCACGTCACAAATAAAATTCGAGGCGAACCCAGTCAGTTGTTCGAAGGCCGTGTCATAATTGGCGTAGGCTTTGGCGTAGTCGTCAAAGGCGCTGGACACCTAAAAAGAGGTTAACCTCATAATGCCGATTTTCATAATGCGATTTTACATAATGTCGATTCCCATAATGCCGATTCCCATAATGCCGAATTTGCGACTTTTCTCAGGGTTCTAAGCCATTGTCCTCCCGATGTATCCTGGTGTTTGATATTCCAATTTTTTGCCGGAAACCCTACAGGGTGTCCCAAAAAAATTCCCCCCCCCCTAGCCGGCCGCAGACGGGTCCGATCTTTACGATTTAGGTATCTATCGAAAGCTCTCGGAAAGGCGAGTCCAGCACGTCTTGCGGATTTGCGAAATGTCGGAATTTTCTGCTCGATTTTCGGCATTTTTCAGGCCAAAAGGACAGACTTTTTCGTTCAAAACGCAATTTAACCGGTTTAAGCGCTGTCCAAGCTGTGTTTTGGCAAACGGCTTTCAAAAAGCTGTCGTTGGGTTGCCAGGAAACGCGTAGAAATTCTTAAATTGCGATTTTTGTAAAAAATCCCCTGGTCAGAACAACTTCAGGAAACCCGCCCATTTTGCAAAAAAAAATAGTAACTGATGGAAAAATTTCCAAATCATGAAAATCGAAGAGACGTGCTGGACTCGCCTTTCCGAGAGCTTTCGATAGATACCTAAATCGTAAAAATCGGACCCGTCTGCGGCCGGCTAGGGGGGGAGGGATTTTTTTGGGACACCCTGTATGCTGTCAATATTGAAGCAGCGAAAATAATTTTTAAAATAGCGAAACCCCGGATTTTCCTAGCGAATGATCACCAAAACCTGCACCAAAAATCCAAAGGGTCTTTGAAAAGCCAGCCCGCAATACGTGTCGGGGGAAACTATTTCTATCATAAATTTTTAAGATTTTCGTATGCATTTTTGCTGATTTGTTATGATTTTTAATGTATGTAACGAATAAGGGTGAAAAAATTCACGCATGTCAGGCTCCTACAGCAGATTTTGAGCACAACACGAAACTCTTACAAGCGCATCGGCTCGGTGTTCCTCGTAAGTCACGCGCTCCATCAGCTCGATCAGCGCAAAATTTTTCTTTAACGTCATTATTGTGCCATCGGGGAGCGTCGTGGGAATCTGTATTAAAAAAAGGTGTGAGAGAAATGGGAAAGGGTACCCGATCAAAGGGACATGTGATGGAGCGGCTTCCGGGCTGCGTAATTGCCTCCGAACAGCCCTGACAGATCGTGTGTCCGCAGCCTAAAATCGGTCATCACATTAAACCACTTAATATCAGTGTACTCTGCCTTTTAAAAACTGCACTTAAAATTGTGGTTTTTGCTTGATCAATTTGGTCAACGATGCTCAAAATGTATAAATTTTATTAATTGATTTTTTCGTAATAAACACTAAAGTTTGATTTCGATACTAAAGAGATCATTTAATAAAGGGAATGCGGTTTCTCCCCCGCAAAGCAACCAGAACCAAACAAGCAACAAACCCGTCAAAACGCGCGGTATCCGCTTCTCATCTTCAGCGTCGTATCTCTCGTTACAGACACGACACCCGTAGTCGCCCATGCTAAAATGAGCATCATTCACACAATACACATCACTTCGATTTCAGGAATCCACAGGCTCAAAGAACCATAGACGAGATATACACATTTTGCGATAATTATCTTTATTAATCAAGCTCAATCATTTGTAAGTAATCAACAAATTGTCGAAATCTTTGAAATTCTCGCGAAACTGCAGTTGAAATCCTTTCTCTTTTTGGTGCTTCTTCGCAATGTCTCACCGTGTCATCTAAATATAAGTTAAAAATGGAGTAACGCGGACAGCTTACCAATTTTTCGGCTTTTCGTTCTTTGACGTTGGCCACTGCCCGGATATCGTGAGGTCGAAAAAGTATAACGCGTGGTTTGTCTCTGCCCGTGCCAAGCCCGCATCGATCTCTAAAAAGAATATAGGGCTAAAATAAGCTGTCTAACCGTTTCAGGACTGTGCGGATCGGGAAGCGTTTACCCTCTTCTTCACGTCCCAGTCCCCCCGTAATTCGTCCCAGCCGTTGCGTTTCACCAGTTTGTATCCGATGTTTGTCTCCGGGATGCCATATCTGAAAGAGAGCTGAAAAAGTGCCTAATTGAATATCCGTTTAATTTTTTATCCGTTTCAAGGTTCTTTCGTATTATCGGGGGAGGTCGTATTTTCGCATCCTCTCTTTCGTATCGAATTTGCTAGAGGAAGCCTTTTGTAAACAGCTTTTTCCTTAGCTTACGTAATGGCGTAGCAGTTGATGAAAACACACGGCGAGTCGAGCACCTAATCCATAGAGATGATGATGCATAGAGAAAGTATTTCTAAACTGTTTTTGCTATTGCTAAGCGAAAAAAAAACGTTTTTCAAAGTTATTTCGATTGCTTTTTCAAGTGAATATGATTAAATTCGACCAAAAATACCATTAAATACGTAGCATTAATTAACTAGACATTTCTAGAACTCGCCTGATAATGAAAAAGCCCCCGCCCGCCTGATAATGCAAAAGCCCCGAAACATAGAGATATAGATGGTTTATAAAAGCTTACGATTTTATGCAATTCCTTGACGCTGATCGTAGCGCTCCATAGCCGAAAGGGACGCAGCCTCGGCAGACCGCCCACATCCCAAAAGTTTAGCCGCAATTTTTTGTGATGAACCTGAAATTAAAACCTTGAATTTACCAAAAAAAACCGTCTCGATGTTGAAACCAATGGTTGGTGGGGGTGGCAGTGGTTCACAGCGCTTTCAGCGAGCTAAAAATGTCGCTTCTCCACCATTATAGGGGGATTTTCCGTTAACTCCTGATCAACATAGTAATAGTAATACGTAATAAAGGTATTTTATTAATGTTTTTACTAAGTCTAACCATAATTGAACTGTGAGAATCTAAAAACCAACCGTTGTTAAAGGTCGGAAAATTGGTTATTTTGTTGAAAACAGCTATTTTTCGTATTTGCTACAAAAAATTTGTCATTTTTTTGCTCCACTCCCACGATAATGGGAAAGCACCAGGATGTCCTCGGACTATGTAACCAACATGTCATCGTCGTCTTCCCAGTCCAAGTAGCACCATACGCATCGATGAAGTGGCCGAGGAGAAGCCGATTATCTTTTGAGATGGTGTATGGGATTAGCGTCGACAGGAGTCCATCATCTAAAAAACACAGTAAACGCCATTTCAGGAAGAGAAACAATATACCGGGAGCTTGAACACGTTCGGCCTTCGCTCCCTCGGTCAACGCCAACCAATCCTCGTTCTTGGTGTCCAATTCCGATCTTCAGCCACTAAAAATCAGCATATACATTTATGGTCATGGTACGATCAGCTCACCCTTTGCAATTCCAAACAAGCACCTCCAAGCTGATTTTGATGAGCTGATGTCTGATTCTCCAAGCTGTCGAGACGTGTTCAGTTCGGGTTTCAATGCATGACGCCGAGTTGTCCAGCGTCTTGATGGCCTCAACTTCCGCTTTATCGACCTCTTCTCGTATGCGCTCGAAGTGGCGGGCAATCTAAGGTAAAAATGTGAAGCTGTCTAAACTACAAACCACAAACTATAACTCTAAACCTTGAAACTTAATCAAACCGCAGTTCTGTTCCGTGGTGTCGCCTTCGTAAAGAACGCTGTTTGAGCTAGAGCAGTAATACAGTCTCGGACACGCCGCAACCTTCGAGGGCCTCGAAGTGCTCGGCCTTCGGCGTTCAAATGCAAGTCTGGTACACCATTCAACGCAGAATTTTATGCTCTACATTTTCATACTAAACGACCCGCTACGAAATTGGATTGGGAAAAAGTTGTTGTGGAAAAACAAGCCAAATTCGCCATCTGAATACGAAGGTCCTAGGGTCGCCAAAATGAGCCCGATAACAGCCTTCATTTTTCCGGATTATAATAAAGGAAGGGTCGGAAAAAAAAAATCGAAAAAAAGTCGAAAAATCTATCCAAAGTTATGTCGTAGGAGTTTCGCGGAAAAGTCGAAAAGCTGGAAAACCCAGAATTTTTGGGAGGAAATCGGCTGTATCTCGAAAAATAGCCCGATGACCAACTTCCGTTTTTACAGATTTCGATTCAGCTTGTAGAGGCGCATCGACTTGACTTGGCAGATGCTGTTGGCTGACTGCAAACACGTTGTTCTTGTCGTAGGAGCCGATCGTTTCGAATGGAGCCAGCTCTCTATGAATTGGTAAAACTAAATTTAATTTCCAGCTGACAAACTCCAAAATCGTAAACCGACCCTAAAACCTCGTGTGGATTTCGAGACACCGATTGACGGTCATACGGAATTACGAAGCGCCCGTAATTCCGCATGACCGTCCATCGGTGGCTTTCGTTTTTCGGTTTCGTGCAAGGAACTCCGTTCACGAATGATATTTTGCAATATTGGTTGAAAAACTTATCTCGCTTATAGGGTATTTGTTCGCATTGGACCTTTTCCAACATTTTGAGTGGTTTGATGAAAGAAATAGCTGCATGAGGTCCTGCGAACCGGCTCTTTTGGCTTACATAGCTTTTGCGCCGAATTGTCCCCTACGCACATTATGTGGTGTCAATTGCATTCGTACGTAACAAATTGTACCGGAGCTATACGCGAGGAGGTTTTAGAGCAATACCAGCGCTAACCCCCGCTTCACGGGGGTTGTGCGCTGTCCCTCCCGGGGGGATTTAATCCCCCTGGCGGGGACGGTTTGGGACCGATACACGTTCGAAACCGTCGTCTTCAAGTTTTAATCCGTCCCGAACGCGTCCGTACCGGTCCTGGGGCTGTGATCTGCGCAAAAATCGGAAATCCCGCGCGTCCGTTCCGTGCTACACCAAATGACGCGGGTCCCGCAGCGAGGACGGGCCGCGGGCGGGCTTACGCACATTAGAAATTTACCAGCGCTGACCCCCCGCTCCGCGGGGGTTCAGCGCTGGCCCTCCCGGGGGGAAAAGGGAAAAACATTCTAAAATAGTAATAATAATAAATGGTAATAAATAGTAATAAATCAACATCCCATACACCGAAATCCCGAAACCCCGAAACGCCCCGGGCTCCCGGACCCGTCCGAACCGGTCCTGGCGGTCCCGCAGCGATCCGGTCGGACGGACGGGCGGACGGACGGGCGCACGGACATTAGAAATTTATATAGAAATTTATATATAAGCGAACCTGTGCCCCTTCATAATCAGTTTTTGGTCTGAAGTAATTTGGCGAGATCAAAAAATTCGGTGGAATGAATATTCGCCATTATTTTATAATGTGGAAAACAATTTTCAGGCGGTGCAATGCCGATGACACCGACAACACACCCAGTCTATTCCCCACGACAGACGGTCCTTCCTTCCCGAACCACCCCAGCCGTGCATAGCCTCCGCCAAGGCAATAGCACCAGAAATGCGAGAGCAGTACGACGGGTCCACGGGTCAGTTCTTCTGCTGAAAATCAATATAATTATTTTCAATTTCCAGTGAACTGACACCATTCCAAATGATCGGCTCCGACGGCAAGAACAAAGTGTTCATCTGCAACATCCGTCAAGTCAACTGCTCCACAGGGCCCGTTAGCCATTTTCAACAGGTACAAGTTGCTAACTGAAAATATAAAACTTTTTTTCTGCTCAGTTCCACTCTCATCTTTGCGGCTGTGCCGAAGTGTATCAGAATGAGCAGGCGTTGACCCAGCATCGCATCACATGTAGCAGTGTTCAAGGTATCAATATTCTGCCTGCCACCTTGCAAACTCGGTTTTTAGCACTGGGCAAATTCACACGTGCCAAGTGCCCGTTGTGCAGCTACATCGATGGGATCAAAATGATACTGCGACACGCCCTGATGGCCCACTTCAACAGCGTTCCGTTCAATCGGCACACGGGAAGGGTAAGGGGTGGAAAAGCGGGTCCAATGCTCGCAAAAAAAGAACAAGAAAAACAAGCAAAATGCAGTTCTGAATACGGAAGCCCTACGATCTCGAAAACGAGACTGCTAACCAACCCCAACCTTGACCGATGATAGTAAAGGAATGTTCGGCACACCTTTGAAAAAATTGATCCAAAGTCGAAGGAGTTTTAGCGGAAAAGTCGAAAAACGTAGAATTTTGGAGAAATTGCGCATTGAAACACCAACTGAACACGTCTCGACAGCTTGGAGAATCAGACATCAGCTCATCAAAATCAGCTTGGAGGTGCTTGTTTGGAATTGCAAAGGGTGAGCTGATCGTACCATGACCATAAATGTATATGCTGATTTTTAGTGGCTGAAGATCGGAATTGGACACCAAGAACGAGGATTGGTTGGCGTTGACCGAGGGAGCGAAGGCCGAACGTGTTCAAGCTCCCGGTATATTGTTTCTCTTCCTGAAATGGCGTTTACTGTGTTTTTTAGATGATGGACTCCTGTCGACGCTAATCCCATACACCATCTCAAAAGATAATCGGCTTCTCCTCGGCCACTTCATCGATGCGTATGGTGCTACTTGGACTGGGAAGACGACGATGACATGTTGGTTACATAGTCCGAGGACATCCTGGTGCTTTCCCATTATCGTGGGAGTGGAGCAAAAAAATGACAAATTTTTTGTAGCAAATACGAAAAATAGCTGTTTTCGACAAAATAACCAATTTTCCGACCTTTAACAACGGTTGGTTTTTAGATTCTCACAGTTCAATTATGGTTAGACTTAGTAAAAACATTAATAAAATACCTTTATTACGTATTACTATTACTATGTTGATCAGGAGTTAACGGAAAATCCCCCTATAATGGTGGAGAAGCGACATTTTTAGCTCGCTGAAAGCGCTGTGAACCACTGCCACCCCCACCAACCATTGGTTTCAACATCGAGACGGTTTTTTTTTTGGTAAATTCAAGGTTTTTAATTTCAGGTTCATCACAAAAAATTGCGGCTAAACTTTTGGAATGTGGGCGGTCTGCCGAGGCTGCGTCCCTTTCGGCTATGGAGCGCTACGATCAGCGTCAAGGAATTGCATAAAATCGTAAGCTTTTATAAACCATCTATATCTCTATGTTTCGGGGCTTTTGCATTATCAGGCGGGCGGGGGCTTTTTCATTATCAGGCGAGTTCTAGAAATGTCTAGTTAATTAATGCTACGTATTTAATGGTATTTTTGGTCGAATTTAATCATATTCACTTGAAAAAGCAATCGAAATAACTTTGAAAAACGTTTTTTCGCTTTCGCTTAGCAATAGCAAAAACAGTTTAGAAATACTTTCTCTATTTACATTAGAAAAATTGGATCGAAAGAAGAAAATGACCCAAAATGTCTCATTTCAGGTTTCCAACCCGCGCATCCAATGCCCGATTCTTGTCGTGATCAACGAGCGTCATGTCGAGCCAGTCGGTGCACGAGAGTTGGAAAAGCTTCCGGGAGATCTATCAGCAGTTTCACATCTCCTAAAAGTACCCCATCTTTACACAACCATCCCTCTGTATATATATATATATATATATATATATAGATCCACCACTGTGATGCACTGCTTGGCTCTGGTGTGGATTAGGTGCTCGACTCGCCGTGTGTTTTCATCAACTGCTACGCCATTACGTAAGCTAAGGAAAAAGCTGTTTACAAAAGGCTTCCTCTAGCAAATTCGATACGAAAGAGAGGATGCGAAAATACGACCTCCCCCGATAATACGAAAGAACCTTGAAACGGATAAAAAATTAAACGGATATTCAATTAGGCACTTTTTCAGCTCTCTTTCAGATATGGCATCCCGGAGACAAACATCGGATACAAACTGGTGAAACGCAACGGCTGGGACGAATTACGGGGGACTGGGACGGAAGAAGAGGGTAAACGCTTCCCGATCCGCACAGTCCTGAAACGGTTAGACAGCCATTTTAGCCCCATATTCTTTTTAGAGATCGATGCGGGCTTGGCACGGGCAGAGACAAACCACGCGTTATACTTTTCGACCTCACGATATCCGGGCAGTGGCCAACGTCAAAGAACGAAAAGCCGAAAAATTGGTAAGCTGTCCGCGTTACTCCATTTTTAACTTATATTTAGATGACACGGTGAGACATTGCGAAGAAGCACCAAAAAGAGAAAGGATTTCAACCGCAGTTTCGCGAGAATTTCAAAGATTTCGACAATTTGTTGATTACTTACAAATGATTGAGCTTGATTAATAAAGAGCACTATCGCAAAATGGTATATCTCGTCTATGGTTCTTGAGTTCGTGGATTCCTGAAATCGAAGTGATGTGCTAGTGTGAATGATGCTCATTTTAGCATGGGCGACTACGGGTGTCGTGTCTGTAACGAGAGATACGACGCTGAAGATGAGAAGCGGATACCGCGCGTTTTGACGGGTTTGTTGCTTGTTTGTTCTGGTTGCTTTGCGGGGAGGGGAACCGCATTCCCTTTATTAAATGATCCTTTAGTATCGAAATAAAACTTTAGTGTTTATTACGAAAAATCAATTAATAAAATTTATACATTTTGAGCATCGTTGACCAAATTGATCAAGCAAAAACCACAATTTTAAGTGCAGTTTTTAAAAGGCAGAGTACACTGATATTAAGTGGTTTAATGTGATGACTGATTTTAGGCGCATGTGGACACACGATCTGTCAGGGTTGTTCGAGGCAATTACGCAGCCCGGAAGCCGCTCCATCACATGTCCCTTGATCGGGTAATCCTTTCCCATTTCTCTCACACCTTTTAATACAGATTCCCACGATGCTCCCCGATGGCACAATAATGACGTTAAAGAAAAATTTTGCGCTGATCGAGCTGATGGAGCGCGTGACTTACGAGGAACACCGAGCCGATGCGCTTGTAAGAGTTTCGTGTTGTGCTCAAAATCTGCTGTAGGAGCGTCACGCCAAGCAAAGTGCGTTCGTCCATGCTGAGGATTCCTTTCACCCGGCTGATGCCTTATCGACCTTTAGGCGAAAAACACTGGTCCAGAAAGTGCGTGCTTTTTAGGATTTGCTATCAGAATCTCGAAAATCAGATTTTGGAAGGTTCAGAATCTCGAAAGTTCTGAATCTCGAAAATCAAGAACAAAATACACGTTTTTTACGCAGACGAGTGTTGGCCGGCGCCTTGCAAACTTTTTTTTGATGGGCAAAAAGTATATATTTTCGAGATTCTGATTTACGAGATTCCGAACTTTCGTGATTCAGAACTTTTGAGATTCCGATTTTCGAGGTTCCGATAGCCTCCAGTTTTTAGCGTTACAGTACTTTTTACAGGCTGCAAAATGAGAATATGACGGCGCTTCAACGCACGGTGTTCAAGGAAAATGAGATCGACCTTGATCGTGAGCTCAATGCGCGCGGGCTGACGCGCCACGACGGGCGGCTAGGGTTAGAGGACCTCAGGAGCCTCGAAGGTGCGAATTTCGCGAATAACGTCCTCAAATTTTCTCAATATTCAGACGGAAAGAAGTTGACCGACCTGATCGTCGATATTTTTCTGGGTCGCCTGCGAGAGAGGATGCGAAGGAGGCTGGCAATCTTCTGCAGACTCTCAGCGCCCAAGAATGGCACCACTGGGATGAATTGCCGTAAGCAATTTGGATATATTACCAAAAATAAGCTACCGGGTTCTTTCGCATTTTTTTTGGCGGGGAGCGGAGGTGAGGAAACCAACTGTTTTCTTAGAATCTAATATAAATGGTGAATGTTTTTTACTAGGCCTAAACGTTAAAACTTTACAATTTTGTATTGAAAAAATATACCTTTCACGACGGAAAATGGCCGATTTTTTACCCAAATTTCTACTTTTTTAAAGGTTTTTTTCGGCGCAAGCTTAAATTTTTTTTATAAATAGAGAATGCGTTTCTACATTGTTTTGACTATTGCTAAGCATAAAAACTTTGCAAATTTTAATTAAAAATTTAATTTTAGGTCGAAAACCGGCCAAACTTTCAACTTTTCAAACTTTTTGAAAATATTTCTGCTTTAAATATAGGTAAAGCGCACTAAAAACAATGTAAAAACACTTTCAAATTGATTACTAGGCCAACCGGGGCCGCTAGAAAAGATTGTAAGTTTGTTTTGATCATTTAAGGGAGCTCCCGAAACTCGAGTCAACGGATAATGGCATGGTCTTGTGGCCGATCTGCTCGAACGTTCACTGGTACCTATTGACGTTCAACTTTGGGAAGAACGAACTGCTGCTCTATGATCCGCTCTATCCCTATCCATCGATGAAAACTCTCAAGAAAATATTGCGAGATGCTTTGAATCGGTTCAACACGCTGCTTCCCGCCCGAGAAGTGCCCACGGTTGGTCTGGTTTGAAGCTTGTCTTGACTCCTAAACTTCTTGACTACCATGAAGCCTTTTTCAGTGTAGATGGAGTCTATCTTGGGCAGAATTTTTTTTCTGTTTTCTAAATACCTGGTCGAAGCCGCTAATCACCGGATTCAAAAAGTTCTAAAATTTTCGGTTCTGGACTCTTAGCGGGGGGGGGGTTTGCAGGCGGAAAGCCACTTTCTATTTTTTTCCAGAGTTTGATGATATATAATGAATCTTTATAGTGTTTTTGGGTTTTTTTGGGGGCTCGAAAGTTATAAGAAATTTTAAGAATTTGAACATTCGAAAATTTTTACCTTTTTTGGCCATTTTCATACATTTTGACCAAAAAGTCGACATTGTCGAAAATTTTTTATTATTTTTATATGGTTTTGTATGTCTAAACCCCAACCCCCCGCTATCAGTCTAGAACCCAATTTCCCCACCGTTAGCTTACTTTTGGAAAGAGATCCTGCAACACTGGACTTATACAAACTTTTTAGGTTCCACCCCGGGTTGCTCGCATCAGCCGCGTTCCTGGGCGGCAGCAAGAGCCGGGAACGCAAGACTGCGGGGTTTTCGTTTGCGGCTATGCGTCCGCACTCGCCAACCAAGAACATGTGACAGTGAAGCCCGACGAGGTTCCCCAGTGGCGCTACAGAATATTCGCAGCAATGCTCGATCCGAGCGAGGGGCACGCCGTACCGAGGGTGGGTAATTCTCCGACACAGCAAAACGTAAACAACGCTTAGAAATAAAGTAGCGAGTTGTGCCTGGCTTTTTCGTTGGTGGACGCTGATATTTTCGAAACTCGTGTTTTCGAAAAGTCATATTTATAAACGAATATTTTCGAAAAGACAGGTGTTCTAAACGCATATTTTCTAAAAGTCACATTTTCGAAGCATATTTTCGATAAACAGTTTTCCGGAAAAAAAAACATATTGTAAAAAAGCAGTTTTTCGAAAAATACGCGTACGGCTACGGCTAATACGGCTATTGGGAGTTCTTTCCCCCGCTAACGACCCAGCACCGAAACTCTTTTCCTTCTCGCGCGCTTTTAAGGGATAGTGGGTAGCTTAACATTAACCATTCCACCTATTTTCGAAGGATATAGGTCCCGGGACGCCTTCCTTCACTTTCGGTCTTTTATCTTGAAAAGTGGGAAATATAGAATTGCACCATTTTGCAGAAAAGTCTTTCACAAAGAAGCGCCGGTCAACATCAGCAGGAAGGAGTCCAACGAACGTTCGCAAAACCAGCTCCGAATGCCCAGCACCTTGCCTGCTCCCATTTCAACATGCTCAACGGGGAACAGGTATGAGATTGATTGACTGTCTAGATTACCAGGCAGCATTAATGAAATGGTTCTGGACTGTGGCAGGGGGGGAGATCTTCCTTAGCAAGGAACCTCTTCCTGTTTTTTTCACCTATGCCTACACCGTGATGATATATTATGTAGCGTTCTCAGTAGTTTTTGCTTACTAGAAAGATCATTTTTTATATGATTTTATATCTAAAAAATATGTAATATGCGATAAAAATGGTTTATGGTTTGCTATAAGGCCGTGGAAAAACACAGGTTAAAATTTCGTTCCCCCGCTAATTCCCCCGATAGCCCAGAATGAACCAGGCGGAGATCTGCCAATGGATTTTGGGACCAAGTTTAGTGGGCCAGCTCCCAAATCCAATTTTTTTAGTTGAAGCGCTACGAGTGCGCCGCGAGCGGTATCAATATATTCACCATGGACAGACGGAAGCCGTTCACCGAGTTTACACTTATTATTGGTACGTCTATGTCGCGAATCGCTTCTTTAGGATTCGTGGGGGGACGAACTTTTTTCGGCGCAGGCCTTTCTTTTGCTAGCTTTTCTTTTTATAAATAGCGAATGCGTTTCAACACTGTTTTTAACTGTTTCTACACATAAAAACGTTACAAATTTTCATTAAAAAATGTATTTTAGGTCGAAAAATTTAGTCCTTTCCGAGCCAAAATGGCCAGATTTTCGACTTTCCAAAAACTTTTCTGACCTTTTTTAGCTTATCTTTTTATCATCGGCGGATGCGTTTCTACACTGTTTTTAATTGTTCCTAAGCATGAAATCTTTACAAATTTTAATGCAAAATGTGGTTTTAGGCCTAAAATTGCTTTTTTCGAGCCAAATAGGCCAGATTCTTGCATTTTCAAACACTTGTCTAGCTTTTTTAAAAAGTTTTTCTGCTTGAGATATAGTTAAAACTTACTAAAAGCAATGTAAAAGGAAAAAATCCTCTCCTCCTACTCCTAAATACTTAGTACTCCCCTTCGCGAACCCTAAAGAACCCGCGAATCCAAAGAAACTGGCACCGTGAATCAATAATTTGTTTAGTTTCCAAGCCCAGCTGCGACAACGGCTATCCACACGCCGCGGAACATCTTCTGGCGATGGGGCCCCTCGACGAAAGATGCTGTAGACGGATATCCCCAGCCCCCGTGCCTAATTCGATCTGTTTCTGTCGTCGGGTACCCCTGGCGTTAGCAAAATTTTACTTCACAATTATTTTTAATATTAGTTTTCTGAACTATGGGTTGGCGCATTAGTTTTAAAGTGATTTTTTGCACAAATTTTGGAATTTCAAACCCCAAGATTTTGACCTTCCGGGTAGATTTTGCAAAAACAGACCTTCCCATCGTGCTTAGAATTTTTTTCTCTCTCAAATGTGCTGCTCAACTCAAAATTTTTGGAAATTTGGATCAAAACATTAACGATACGTTGGCATGGGCGCCCTTTTCTCTATGTAAACTTGGTGATTTTCATGCTATTCCAGACTCCTTCAAGGTATTTAAAGGGGCGAGCTGGCACTAAAGAAATATACGATACGTATCAGGACAAAATTCTTTATCAAATAGGCTATTCAAAACCCAATTTGCAACCACAAACCAATAAGTTCGATTTTGAGGAAATAGGTTCCAGGAACCATGGAAAAATCTAATAACTTTTTAAAAAGGGGAGTTCCGCAAAAACTGCCAAAGTCTCGTCTTTATTTTTTTGAATTCTCTATAGATTGATGTATGTTACATAGCTATTTGCAACCTCGGTCAAAAACTCTTCCCTTTTTAGGCACTATGCCACCGAAACCAACGCGGAGACATTCAGCAGCGTCACGGAGATGACCGTGAAAAAAGTGGGGCTATTCAGTCAACAATTAACGAGATTTTTTTTAGTTGACCCCGCACCCGTCCACAATCGACCACTTCCTGGCACGCTATGCCGCGTGGCTCTTCCATCACCCGGCAGAAGGAAAGCAAAGCCGCGCCACCATCGACGAAGCCATCGACGCCGATGTGTGTACCGAAATTTACGGGATAGAAGAGCTGGATGATCGAGCGATTCGGGAGCGTGGTGTGATGCTGCTCGAATTAAAGATGCATGGGTTTGAAACTCCAGCCTATCAAGCCTTCAGGTATATTGATTTTTTCTTTCCTTCATTTCCTTTTGTAGGAAAATTGTCGGGAAGATCCATCCAGATGCCCTGAGCTGGACCTATGACGATGGGGGTATGGTCGAGAACATTCGCTCCACCGAGACGAGCATCCCAATCACCGGGAAACGCGTAAGCCGACTGAATCGGTCTAATCCATTATTCCTCCGGAAAGCGGTTCTGACTTATTAGCATGGGGGCCTCAATAGTGCACCCCAAGAGGCCTATTCGTGAAGGGAAAGGGCTCCCCCCGCTAACGCACCAGAACCTCCAAAAGCCAAATTTTGCTCTGTCGCATCTCAACGGAATCATGGTTGCAGCGGACCTTTTACGATAATATTTGTAATGCTTCGTCAGTTCAATCAAATTTTTTTTCGAAAATCCAGGCCAAAAAGCCAGAAATTTTTGTACAGCCTTTTAAGCTACTTCTTATTAGCTACCGGTGTACAGATTTTCCGCTCGATCGGGGCCCGCTGGCCGAATTGTCTTTAGGCGGATATTTTTCTAGGGCATCGTTACACTTTAAAAAACCTTGCCAATTCTATATATGAAAACTTCAGTTGGACGGATGGCTCTCCGAACACGCAACGCCCGCCAACAGCTGGATTTGGATTGACAACTACATTCCCCCGCGAGAAGTCCAGCTTGCGAAAGATCTGGTAACTAGAATGCAATAAGTCCCAACGCGGGAACTATTGTAGCTGAATGGAGAGTAAATTGATATGGACTAATGATTACTCACCTCGTTACAATTTCCGGCTACATTCGCTTAATTAGTAAGAAAAGAACGGTGTTGCATTATCTGGAGGGGGCAGAAAACTTTAGATGGAAATACGGGAATTGAGTTCTAAGCTGTTTTTCGGTGATCCATACAGCGTAAACTCTATACAAATGTTTATTAAAAAATACAAATAAATATGGATTTTGGACCAAAAATGGCCGTTTTTGACCAAAATTTCGATTTTTTTGAAAATATGCAGTGTTAAAATAGTTTTTCTAGTTAAAATATAGTTTTTCTTGACTAAAAACACTATCAAAACATGTCCTATTCGGTTACTAGGCATTTCTAGTTTAAGACAAAAGTTGTCCCCCCTCCCGATAACGCGAAAGAACCGAAAAAAATGGTTGCCGTGTGTAAAAGTAGTTTCCTTTGAAATAGACTGAATTCTTACCGCCCCCATTACGCAACGCAGGGTACCTTTAGCTGAGCGGCTACGGTCCAAAAGCAACGACGCACAAGGTGGAGTTCGGAACCGAGTGCGCTCCACCAAATGACCCCATCCATTCCGTGACCATCCAGGGCAACGAAAGCGGAACGCTGATGTGCTGGTTTGTTGTTTCATCCTTTCTGACGATTCGGCTTCTTCTTAGGCGGCTCCCCGGCATCGACTGTCCCACGGAGCGGCGTGCCGTCCAAATACTCTGCCCGGAGTTGCAGACGCTTCTGATCTCAGGTGGAGTAGCTTTGGTTACCAAAAGCTCGGTTCCCGGGCGTCGCGTTGGGGCTGAACTGTTAACGGAAGGGGCACCAAATTTTGCCCTTTGATTCTCTAAGGCCCTATAACAAAATAAACCAATTTTATAGCATTTACATTTAGATTTATAGTATTTCATACAAAATGTAAGGAAAACGACCCAAAAAGGTCCAATTTTTCGAAATTCTCAAAAATTTTTTGAAACGACTATCTACAATGAAAAAACTATTGAAATCACTATAAATATTTTCTATATATTAGCAACAGGCACATACGAACAGAAAGTGGCTCCCCCATGTTAACCTCCCCCCCGCTTAGCAGGCCAGAAACAAAGCATGAAGGAAAGCGTCAGTCATTGGCAGAACGGTTCTAGGCCTAGCTCATTCGATAAAGCCAAAGCTTAGCTAGAGACAAGCTAAGCCGAAATTATCCCATCTTGACCTCGGAAGGTAATTTCATGCTTAAGATGAGCTTAGCTTGGGCTTAAGCTCATGCCTAAGTCTAAGTTAAGCATAGTTATAGCCAAGTTCAGCCTAAGCTTAAGCTAAAAATAACTCACCGATTTCGGACTGCCCCCCCCCACCCCCTCACTTTAGCACCTTAAAAACGAACATTGCATTCTAGGCACGAAGATCGAAGACTTGGTAGTGGAGATTGACCACAAAAGGTACCCGGAATGCATTGTGATCGCCCACCACTCGCCCGATCTGGCCACCTCGCAGAAGAACATCACGACGTAAGAAACATTGGTTCTTTAGGATTCGCTGAGAGGGGGGACGAATTTTTTCTTGGCGATCCCGTTTTGTCTTGTATTCGAATATAGAGGTGTTTTACATTGGTTTTAGTAAGTTTTAACTATATTTAACGTAGAAAAACTTTCAAAAAAGCTAGAAAATTGTTTGAAAAGTCCAAATTTGGCCATTTTGGCTCAAGAAAGCTCAATTTTCGGCCTAAAATGATAATTTTAATTAAAACCAGGGTTGAAAAGCCGCTACGCGACTTTTCAACCCTGGCCCCGTCTGGTCTTATTGAAGTCGTCACTTTGCATGAGCTCATGAATTCCGATCAAAAAAAATCAAAAATGCTTGCTCCTCCCCATTATATAGGCTAGTGTCACTTCCGGTCAATGCTAATTTTTTCCTAACAAAGAGGATGCCCGAAATTTTTACAAAAACTGAAATTTAGTGTCTAAAAGATCGGATTTTGTAAAATCTGATAAGCTTGCAGTCATCCCAAAGCCATTACGCACCTAATGACGTATCATCCGTACCTTAAAACCCCTCCCCTCTTGAGATATCCTCCGGACACGCTGACGGAAGTTGCATGCAAAGTGGCACACACACACACAGACACTATTTTTTTATATATAGTAGGATTTGTCACGTTTTACGCTACGGTTAAATAGTTAAAAACAATATAGAAACCCATCCGCTGTTTATAAAAAGAAAAGCCAAAAAAAGTTGGCTCCGCCCCGCGAATCCTCAAGCCCCGAAATTTTTCGTCCTGATTTAATAAGCCACCGTCGTTTCAGCATCAAGGACCACTTGAAGAAATGGCTTCCAACTACCGGACGCCGCCGGGCGCAGTACGAGCTGTCGACCTGGTTGTCGGTATGGCTAACAATCGTTTAAAGCTATTTGCTATCACAATATCGAGGACCATAACCCAGATTTCATAATGCCCACATTCAGAATGTTGAAAATTTTATTGCAAAGGATTTGTTTCGTATTCAAAAGTCAATTTATTCGTATTGGTTTCAAAATTTCGGGATTCTACTTTCTAAATTTTTAAATGTCGACATTTTGTAACAAAACCCGTTTAAGGATAGTAGATAGGACGCTTCACTTCGCCGTGAACTAGCGGGCTCGGTTCTGGACTGTTAGCGGGGGGGGGGGGACCCGAATATTCCCTCTGCTTCTATAAGGCGCTATGACAAAATAAAACATTTTTATAGCATTCTACATAGCTTTTATATATGAAAATGATATAAAAAGATGCAATTTTTTTGCCGTTTTCGCCAAAAATGTATTAAAAAAAGTAAAAAAACCGGCAAAATTTTCGAATTTTCAAAATTTAAAAAAAATATTTTGTATAAGTTTCTAGTAATCAACAACTACTAAAAGCGCTATATAATATATCATCAAGTGGTTCCCCTGTTAAACCCCCCGCTAACAGTCCAGAACCGTCACCTCATTCAACAAAATTTCGAAATTTATTGAGTTAGAAACAGCGCAACGGCATAAAAATGCAGAGTTGCCTGTTAAAGCAACATTGAGCGCCCAATTTTATGAAATCGGTCCGCGTTATCGCAGGGTCTGTTTCCTAAAGCGAGGACAGCCCCTCGGGGGGGAAGAGGGCCTGTCCTTTCCCAATCCCATCGGCCGTTTGGCGCATGGGTTCCATGTTCGCCTGCCGCGCGCGAGGCCTGGGTTCGACCCACGGTCGTGACAAGCTTTTTGCTTTTTTATCAAAAGCTGGGAGTTAAATGTTCCTAATGGGGATACGCCTCCCGTCTTGAGAAAGAGTTTTTAATTAAAATATGAGACATTTAGGACGATGATCTTCGTGCAAAGAGTGAACGCGAAGTGATGCGGGTGATGCGGGCGTGGGGTGAACCAAATGTCGCAAAAGTCGGCTGCATGCTCGACGTGGTAACTTCACGGTTAGCGCATCACTATATCATCGATTATCTAGGAAGCCCAGCTGCAGCATCTCACCCAGAAGCCGGACGGGTGGTGGAACGACGTGATGACATCCATCTTGCGGAGAGAACCTTGGAAGGTCTTCGCATCTCCCAAAAATGAAGTTCCCCTGCCGCTCAAAATGGATGAGGCGTTGCGTATTGGCGGCAGGGTGCGCGAGAGAATTCAGGTCCGGTCTTTTTTTTTTGTTTTCTGACCAACACATTTGCATCCAATCTGGCTCGCAAATTTTTTTATTATCCGGATCTTTAGCAAGAGATAGTAAGAGATTCTTGGAAAACGCTTAATCAAGTGACGCCGGTAAAGGTCGCTTAACGGGGGGGGGGCGGAGAAATAATGGGGTGGAAATCATTTTTCCTTATCTTCGTGTGGTGTCAATTCAAGCATGTCAGCGGATAGAGCGTCGAACAATATACTAAGAGAATTGATTCAGCCCGAAATATCACAATTTCAAATTATTACTTTATTAAGCTGAAAAGTTTTAATCATTTAAAAATCGTTAAAAATGATGTTTTTTGGATTGAAATTAAATATCTTCGTATAATTTTCGACGCTCTATCCGATGGCGTTTTCAAAATAGCAGGATATTCTTTATAAATCAAAAAATTGCTTGCACCTCCCGTTATTCGTCCCCCCCCCCCCGTTAAGCGACCTTTACCGTAACGCCCTTTTATAGCGCTAGGCCGGCCCCAAAAGGTCCAATTTTGACCTCGTAAGTCAATTTAAGGCTGAATCTAGGCTCTCTTGGCTTGGGCGTAAGCTTCATCCTAAGCCTAAGCTAAGCATGGTTGGTTAAAGCTAAGTTAAGCCCAAACGTAAGCCAAAAACCAAGTAGCTGAGGCGGAGCGCCTCGTGGCCCCTTACTACCAATTTCGGACTGTCTCCCCCCATAAAACTGCATTAGCACCGAATCCTCTATGGATTGATGTCTGTTACTTCTGTAGTGTATGTATGTGTTGCAACCTGGGTCCAAAACACTTCCCCTGTTAGGCATATCGCTAGTGCTTATAGAACCGGCCCCATCTCGAGAGGATCTACAAAATATTTCCCGGCGTGTACAATCTACCGCTTTCGTCGTTCGCCCCATCGAAGCGGCCATTCGCTCATAGCCTGGCTGTATCGCAAAAGCCATTCCTGCTGGTATTTTTCTTTTCGGCATTCCATTCTAAACAATTTCAGGCAACCATCTGCATCGGCATGCCCAAGGCAACGTCCTCCTACCAGCACGCCATCCGACTGATGTACGCCGGGTTGCTGTCGCGCCATTTCGAATATTATTCCGGAAAGGGTCGGTATACTTTTTGCATGGTGACCTATGACTATAGAGAACGGAATGTGCCTCGCAATAAGTTGCGGATACGAACGATCAGATGTAGACGAAGGGATAATCCGAGTTGAAGGAAAGGTAGGCCACCGTTGTCTGCCTCCGTATAAGGGGCCCCCCCATAAGGCTTGCTAAAATTTGGGTATGAGAGAGAGCGAGATAGAGAGAGAAAGCGGGCGCCCGAGAGAGAGAGCGTGAGAGAGTCTGAGAAAGATAGAGACAGATCGCGAGGGATAGAGCGAGAGAGAGGTAGTGAGAGAGTGTGTGTGAGAGAGAAAGCGCGAGAGAGGCGAGATAGCGGGAGAGAGAGAGAGAGAGAGTGGAGAGAGCGTGTGTGAGAGAGGTAAGAGAGCAAGAGAGACAGAGCGCGAAAGAGGGCGAGAGTGAGAGGTGAGCGAGTACGTAAGAGAGTGAGAGTGTGTTTGTGTGTGCGAGAGAGATCGCTATTGAGGCGTAGGGTTAGATTTTGGCTGGTTAGGTTTCGGCGAGATTACAGAATTATTTTTATAGTGGAGGGTCGAGAATGCCGGGCGACTTGTTGATGTGCTGACGGAATTGGAGAAGAAGAGGAACTGGATCGATGAGTAAGTTCATCGATTTCACTCATTTTCATTTATTTCAATTTTATATTTATATTTCAATTTCAATTATTCAATTTTCACTTCATTAATTCTTTTCACCGCTGACGAGGATATTGGTGGAAAAAATACCTGTAACCTAATAGAGATAAGCGTCGTCTGAGCTATTGCTCGCTTTGCATAGTTGCATGCTAAACCTATGGTTTAGTGAGCTGCAGACGGCCGTCAATACCCTACCAGCCTGCATGGCCCGCAATGGAGGATCTGCAAGGACAGATGGCTCGGAAGACCCGATCCGGATTGCCAGACGCCAAGGATTTGAAAAGGATTGCGGACGAGATTGGCTTCGGAACGATTCACCAGGCTCTCCAAGAGGTTAGCGTCAGACAGGTGTTAAAGGGGCACTTTTCGCAGCGCCGGTTTTTCATGAAACGTGGGAAAATTTGCATGTATTTCCGGGGCAAGGCTCAAGTTTACCCCCCTCCCCCTGCCAAAACTTTCCAGCCATACGTCCTATTAATGCGTGGAGCGCCTCAAAATGTTTGCCGTGGTTGAATTGCTATAAACAAGCGTTCCTTAGATCAAAAATTGTTAGAAAATTTTTTATAACAATTACATGGCTGGGTTTCTTTAATTGATTTTTCCGGGTCCAACGTGAGTTTGGAGTATCTCGGCTTTTTTGGTCCTACGGAGCTGTCAATAGCACCAAAATGTAGCTCTTGCTCTGTCGAGTAGGCCGACAGTACATTTGAGTCGAAAAATAGCGATTTGAGTTTTGGACTCCTGGTACATTGAAGCATAGCGCCTTAACCTTCAACTTCCACAATCTTGTAAAAAATTTTTCTAGCGATTTTTGCAGGAAGGAAACAACTTTTTTAACGTGATTCGACCACGGCGAACATTTTGAGATGCTTCACGCATTAATAGGACGTATGACTGAAAAGTTAGGGCCCAACGGACCTACTGAAAATGCCCCATTAAAGGTTTTCTGGCAACTTTTGCATCAAAATCAAACTCTAACAAAGTAAATAAATAATATAATATAATAATGAATAAATAAAGTAGTTTTTAGGTGGCCGAGCTTGCCACCACCGTAGCGCCAATAAGCTTACACCTGGCGGGGCCGAGGGAAACGATGAAAAAGTTGATCGCAGCCGTTCCGCAGACGCTATTCGCGAGGCCAACCCCGGAATTTCCCAAGGTATGGAAGGTAGTTGCTTGACGATACATGGTTTTTTTAGGAAAAACCCTTCGTTTGGAAGCCGATCCCTCATTCATCGCGTGGGACAAGTGAGAAACTCAGCACTGCCACCCTGTACAAAGTGAGTTCGATAAGTTCGATAGCTCTGATACCACCGCTGCTTTTTTGCGATAGTTAGCCCCTATTTGTACTTGTTCGAAACGAGTTACCAACATAATATCCATTTTCATAATGCCGATTTTAGATAAAGTTTGTACCGAAATTTTCAAATGTTATTTTTACATTTTTTTGGTAAACATATTTCAAGTGGAAAAACTTTCCAAAACAAAAATAAGAAAAATGTTTGAAAAGGTCGAAAATTTGGTCATTTTAGTTAAAAAAAATAAATTTTTCGACCTAAAATTAAATTTTTTTCAATTAGAACATGTATAGTTTTAATGCTTATGAATCGCTAACAAACAATTTGGAAACGCATCGGCTATTTATAATAAAAAATTTATACTTGCGCCGAAAAAATCGGAAATCGAAAAATCTTGTGTAGTCGTGGGATTTATGTCAAATCGGCATTATGAAAATCGATTAACCCATTTGTAAGCAATACCGATCAAAATTCCACGGCACTAATCCGGTCCAGGAAGTCCATCTCGATGAGTGGCCCTCGCTTCATCTCGGCGTTGCCGCAACGATGATAGGCCAAGAAGACGGGGTGATATGGCGGTCGCTTCGTGCCCGGGGCCTCTGCTACACTCCGCACGACGACAAGAAGGAACGACTCGTTTGCTTATCGATCTGCGGTGTCGATGATCCGGCCACCGTGGTTCGGGCCACCAATGCCGCCCTGGTATGTGAGATAGAGCACCACTTTCTATTTTTCCACCTTGCCTACCTGTTGCTGTTAGATTATATATTTTGATACTTTTTAGCAGTTCTTGATGCCTAGAAAGTTATAAACAATATTTTGACGTTTTAAAAAATTGTTTTCTTTCCAAATTTTTACCTTTTTGGTCATTTTTCATACATTTCTGACAAAAATTCAAAAATTTTCGAAAATTTTGTTTTCTATATATTGTTTTTATATCGAAAATCGATGTCAACTGCTATAAAAATGGTTTATATTTTGTTATAGGAAATTATGTTATATGTTATATATTAAAAAATTATGGGAAAAATTTTTGTCCCCTTCTAAAAAGAGCCCCCCCTCCCCGCCCCCCGCTAACAGTCCAGAACCCTTTCGGCGCTAAAACCGGGTCTCTCTCTCTGTCTCTCTGCCTCTCTCTCTCATTCTCGGTCTCTCTCCATCGCTCTCTCACTCTCACTAACAGCACATACAACTTAGGCTCTGGGAATATGCACAAAGCACACCTTCGCTTTTGATGTACCCTTAAGATCTGGGGGGACTAATTTTGGTTACGTTACACCAAGTTGTTTAGACGCAGTGGCATCCTGGGGATACCGCTGAAGCGACGCTGCGAGCCACGTCCCGCATCAGATATTGCCTAAAAAATCATCGAGGGCTACGCCTCACTCGATGTCCATCACGCAACACTGATCAGTCAATTGACGAGCGGCAACCCGTCACCGCCGCTTGATCCTGGGTATAATGAATATTGCATGAAAGCAAAGACAATTTTTAGTGCCGTATGCAGGGAGGTGTTGAAGGGCCGAGATTGTGACATGGTCAAGGCGGCCGAGGAGTTAGTCGGCAGAATATTGAAAAGGTTAGCAAGCCTTGTATCGCATCACTCGGCTTAAAGGGCCTTAAATCGCTCTCTCAACAGCGTCTTTTTTGCATGTATCTGGTTAGAGAATCCCGATAGTCAAAATTCCGACATCGAAAATCTCGACAGTCAAAATCGCGAAAGCCAAAACACCGACAGCCAATTTACCGACATCGAATATACCGAATATACCGACAGCCAGAAACCCTAGATTTTAGAGCCATTCAGAACCGTAAACGCCCGGAAATATCGCAATTTGGCTGTCGGGATTTTGGCTGGAATTCGAGCTCTTGACTTGACCAATGTTTTTAGCTCCTGGCACGTCGCCGGCCCGGAAACAATCGTGATTCAAGCGGAGCCGTTTCTCACGAAGCGCGCGAAGAAAGCCGACGCAAAACCCGGACCTGAGCAGTCCGAGGCGTGATTCGCGAGATGACTAATTGTGATGATTATCATATCTCATTCTAAACGCTATTCTTTCGATCAAATATTTCCGAGTCGAATTGTGCGGCTCCTATTCTTCATCGCAAATTCGCAACTCCATTCTTGTTTGGGCATGCTATATTACTCTCTATCGTCTTCCGCTAATTACAAAGATTTCCTGATCGTTTTTTATGATTTTGTAATGTAATTTTATTCATGGCTTTAGTTGCATTTGTTTTCGAGAAATGTTATTTGACAGTTCATTGAGTATTTCGTTGCATCGAATCCCTTTGTGTCTCGTGCTGTTTGTTTGTTTGAACCTTATTTGTTTGAAAAATAAATATTTCCCGAAGCCAAGCCTAAGCCGAGCCAAACCCCAAGCCTAAGCTAAGCTTGCTGCTCTGCCAAGCTTCAGCCAAGCCAAACCCCAAGCTCTAAGCTAAGCCTACTGGAGCTAAACCCCAAGCCTAAGCTAAGCCTGCTGAGCCAAACCCTAAGCCTAAGCTAAGCCTGCTGAGCCAAACCCCAAGCCTAGCCAAGCCTAAGCTGCCGAAGCCAGCCTAGCCAAGCCTAGGCCGCTTCCAAGCCAGCTCTGCCAAGCCTATTCCAAGCCTGGCACGCCTGCCGCTTCCAAGCCAAGCTCTGCCTGCTCCAAGCCAAGCCTATTCCAAGCCTAAGCCAAGCCTAAGCCAAGCCTATTCCAAGCCTAAGCCAAGCCTAAGCCACGCCTAAGACAAGCCTAAGCCAAGCCGAAGCCAATCCTAAGCCAAGCCTAAGCCAAGCCTAAGCCAAGCCTAAGCCAAGCCTAAGCCGAGCCAAACCCCAAGCCTAAGCCAAGCCAAGCCTGGGCCAAGTCTAAGCTAAGCCGAAACCTCAGCGGTAAGCCCTCGCATTCCGATATTTGATGAGCGAAAAACGTGTTTATTCCGGTGACACACATGTAAAAAAGAAATCAGTTGTTTCCGGGCAAAAAGGCGCCCAGGGCCGCGAGCGCCTTGAAGACGGGTCCGGCAGCGACGAGGTGAGTAGTGGCGTGTCCCGGAGCAGCCGCGGCTTGTCCATCGACTTGTGGAAAAACGGCAGCATGAGGGGGCTCAGGAAAATCAGGGCGAGTGGCGACGGGGGCGGCGGGCATCTGCACGAGCGGTTCCTTCGAAGGGCGGCCTGGCCTGGCTCGGGTCGGATGAAAAGTCCGACTCCGCGGCATCCTCCACCTGAAGTGATTGTGTGTTAATGATAAGCCATCGCCTGAATGTACCTCGTGGAGAACCGGGAAGGGTGGCAGCGGGCCTCCATTGGCTTCGAGGTAGTCGAGCCGCAGGTCATGGACGAGCTTTTCCTGGTGCTTTGACAGGAGGTAGCAACGGTGGAGCTGAAACATTGGATTTTCAAAAATATTTTAGTAACTTTCTAGAACGCAAAAAACTACTAAAAACTACTAAACACACTATAAAAATACAAGATGAGGCTTACCCCCTGCTAACACCCCCCCGCTATCAGCACAGAACCGAAAAATGTTTCAAATGTACCTTTTCGGCGTGGACATCCTGGGCGGACTTCAGCGCAGCCGCCGCGACGTCGACCCTCATCTTCAGCTCTCTCTCCTTCGAGTCAAACCACTCGTCAGCTACCTATAAAATTGGGTAAATTTTTCATTAAACATTAATTTGTGGTCGAGAATCAAAGGGTAAGAAAAAAGAAGAGGGGGTAAATTCAACGTTCGCCTAAGATTGGAATACCTTCTGCAGCCCATCCTCGCCAAGGTCTTTGTAGAGATTGTAGAATTGAGCCCTTGCCAACTCCGTCAGATTGCAGGTCTCGTTCCCGCCATCGCGATCGAGTGGCATACCCGGGACTCCCATCGGCTGCAAAAATCGTTGGATTTCGTGGGTGCTTTCGCAATATCGGGGGGGGGGGATGGCAATTTTTGAGTGTCCAGAAATGCTTAATAACTTCATAGGAAGTATTTTAGGCTTAAACGGATAGTTCAGCCTTGGAGTCTTGGGCAGTACCTTGGGTGTCTATCGACACAGGGTGGCCTGCTGTGTCGATAGTCATGTGTCGCCCCTGCGTCGATAGACACCCAAGGTACTGCCCAAGCTCCGAGGCTGAACTATCCCTTTAAGTGCAGTTTACTTTTTTTGTAAAGTTTGACGGTTAGTAGTACTAATAAAACACTGTTTAGAAATGTTTCGGCGATTTACAGTTGAAAAATTATTGGCTTTCATAGAAAAAATACCGCCCCCGCCCCCCCGATAATGCGAAAGTTCCATTTTCGGCAGGAACGAAATACTGACCGGGACTTTAGCCATGAAAGCGGCCATCGGCTTCTTCTTCTCAACCCCATTCGCGTCCTTGCACGGCTCCAACAGCGCATCGATGACGAACCCGATCACCAACGACTAGAAGTGATGGTTCTGTATTGTTAGCGGGGGATGCCAGTGGGAGAAGTTGATTTTGACGTTTGCGTCTAGGGTTCTTTCGCGTTATCGGGGGGGATTTTTCTAAGGAAGCAATTTCTGAAACATCAAACAGGACTTCCTAAAATTCTTTGAATATCCCTAACCGTAAAAAGACTCATTTTATATCAGCCTATGGAATCAGAAAAATTATTCTAAAGTGATTTTTAGTGTAAAAATCAAAAAAAAATAACGATTTCTTGGCCAGAATGGCCGTTTCTTGGCCAAAATTTTATGCTCTTTCTTTTCCGTGAATTATAACGCATGCATTTCTACATTATTGCTAACTATTGCTAAGCATAAATCCCCCCCCCCGATAATGGGAAAGAACCATGGTTTCTCAGTGCCCTGAGAAATAAGAAATATATAAACAAAATAAGATAATAAAATTTACTTCTTTGTTGTAACAGAAGCTGGCGGTCTCCCATTCCTCTTGCGCCACCGACATGTCCATAGCGGCCGATTCCATCTCCATAGTCACGTTGTCGGGGTCCTAAAATGGATCCAGAGCAACGAACAGGCCATACCAGATCCATAAACAGTTGTCGTCGTTTCAGGTGTAGTAAGAAATAGTCCGGTCGTATAAATCGGTGGTTGATAAAATTGCTGAAGTGTCCTCTTCTTTAATACGTTCATTCCTGTGCAAATCATCGGAAGATTCCGGTTCTTGCTATGCGTTATGTTAATTTATGCTTAGATGCTATTCTTATTATTCAGGCTTAAGCTTGGCTTATGCTTGGCTTACGCTTGGCTCAGGCTTGGCTCAGGCTTGGCTCAGGCTTGGCTTAGGCTTGGCTGAGGTTTGGCTTAGGCTTGCTTGGCTTACTGTAAAGTGTTTTTACTCAGGCTGGCGTTTTAGAATGGGACCAAGCCTATCTAGTGCAGAATTTTTCGCTGATTCCGAATCTGGTTTCCAAATTTGCTGCCGACCTTTATTTAAAAAGTTATTCGATATTCATACTAAAAAAATTGACTAAATCTGTTTTTTTGCGTTATTTTTCAACGTTATTTTACGTTGTCGTCACTTCCGACGTTAAAATTGGCTCGGTAACGGTTTTAGAGATCAACGCATGATTTTATGCAAAAAATCATGTGTTTTTGTGCAAAAAGCAAAAGAAATTGTGCAGGGCGGGGATCGAACCGCCGCCCTGTGCCTGGCAAGCGAACAGCTTACCGATGCACTACGGTTCCAACTGGGAAGGGGGCTTCGGGAGGGTAGATAAGGGGAACAACCAGACCTGGACCCAGGCAGGGAATAGTGGGCCAGCATCCGAATTTATGCCGTTTTTAAGCTTAATTTAGACCCCAAATGACTTTTCAACGCGAAGTCGGCAGCAAATTTGGAAAACGGATTCGGAATCAGCAAAAAATTCTGAACAGGGTAGGCTTGGTCCCATCCTAAAACGCCAGCCTGAGTAAAAACACTTTACAGTTAGGCTTGGCTTGGGCTTGGCGCAAAGGGCTGCCGACGGCATGAGTCGATCCCCCCTCATCAACAAATTGGCAAGTAGCCAACAGGGGAGAGAGCGCGCCCCGTGGAGAAGCGCAGAGACATTTTCTTTCGAACGCGTAACCGATTGACTATGCCGTCGACATCCCTTTAAGTTTAAGCTTTAAGTTAAAGTCGATTAATTTTGACTCGGCACTGAAATTTTAGTTTGAATGGGCGAGATATTTACATCGATTCTACTTCAATAATAAGGACTTAGTGCAGGCCCAGCGAATACACGTCATTTATACTTTTTATACTAGCTATATCAACCGACTGTACGAAATGTTCTACGCATTCTATTCAATGGCCTCTATTCCGATGTCCATCCTTTTTCTAACGTAAGTCCCAGTGTCTAGGCCTTTTTTATGGCTTTTCCGCCTCCGAATCCATCCCTTTCCCAGCCCTTTTCAGTCAGCCGAACCGTTTCAGCTTCTCGCTCCTATTCTGCGGAAAAAGCGAGGAGAAGCCGGCGCCAAGCTCCCGCAAGGGCAAAAAATCAAGGAAGATGCGGCGGCGCGACAAATCCCCGCCCGGATCTGATGAGGGACACGAATCTGGCAGAGACTCCAAACGCTCAGGTACTGCACTATTAGCGGGGGGGGGGATTGGTAAATCCTACAAAATACTCGTAAAATTTTGAAATTTGAAAATCATGATCGTTTTCCGGCCATTTTTCATACATTTTTGGCCTCTAAAACTCTAAAAAAATTTCGAAATTTCGGAAAAATTCCCCCCGCTAAGAATCTAGTACCAACGATTGTGCTGAGCTGCTACGATCAGTTTTATTTTCAGGGAAAAACCTGGCCGATCAATGGGGACTGAACGACCCGCAACCAGGAGATGAGGAGATCAAGACCGACCTCGACGGCATCAGGGACGACAACCCGCTGACAAGGATGAAAATTAGGACCAAGTGGGGCGGTTCTGGACTGTTAGCAGCGGCAGATTTTAGCCGGGGAAGGGCTGTTCATGATATACAGTAGTTTTTCGTTGCTAGAACCCTATAAAAAATAATTTTGGAAATTTTAAAAAATTCAAAAATTTGACCCTTTTTTTTTAGAACCTCGACGGTGACAGCGACCCCAGGCGAAGAGGAACGGAAACGACTACTCGCCGAACGACAGCGCAAATCGAATGAGCGACAATGGAAGGCCGACAAGAAGCAGCACAGCAAGAAAGAATCATAGCTAACCTCTTTCCGGAATAAAGCATTAAACCCAAACGTCTATAGGAAAAATCGGAACAGTTGGAAGTATTTATTCACTGTCAAAAACCATCAAATTCGGCTGGCCGTTTCGTACAGAAAATCGGCGGCTTCGTGCTGGCTGTTGCGCGCATCGGAGGTGAGGCTGGAGACGAGTCCGTTCAGCTCCTAAATACGCAGATTCGGTGCTGGAAGTTAAACGTACACATATAATTAGGTTTTTAGCCAACAGTTGTGAAGTTCCTACGTTTAAGAATTTCCAAAACTGTGTAAAATCCCTTGTTCTAGTGATTGCAGAAAGCTTTGGGCGTAGAAAATAGCGTAGAAAGAAACAGCCCCCTCCGATAATGCCAAAGCACCATAAACATTCTATTCCTCTTTCATACCTTGCAACGCTGCTGGCTCTCTGCCAATTGTTCGCTGAGTGCTCGAATCTGTCGCTTCAGCGGTTCCTAAATCCAATTTTCACGTCCATATCCGGTATCGACAATTTATTGGTTAGTGATAATTCGTGCAGGGATACAAGATAATTCGATTATTGGACATGTGGTGTTGTGTTAGAAGCGAATTCCGGTGAAGACGTGGCCCTGGCCCTTCCCACGAACCTGGGCCTTATACTCGAGGCTGTCCAGTGTCCGGCGCAGCTCATCCCGCGAATGCTCTAGCTCTTGGCTTCTGAAAATGAAAAGGGGTACTGGGCTGTTAGCGGAGGGGATCGGGTTTTCCCTAGTAATCCCGTTTTTCTATTTTTCTCAATTTTTTGCCATAATTTTGCGTCGGTTTTAGATCCAAAACATTTCCTTCGAGCCCCCCCCCCGCTAATAGCCCAGTACCCGGAAAGGGCTAATCGTTCCCGATCCGAGCAAACAAGGAAAGTGACGGTGCTTTGGCATTATCGGGGGGGGGAGTCCTATTATCCCAGGCTGATGGAATGGATTTCTGGTCGAAAATCGATATTTCTGCATTTTTCAGGAGTAGTAAAAACAGTTTCCCATACACTTCCTCTATTTTCGGCAGAATTGCTCTCCTAAGCCCCTCCCGATAATGGAAAAGCACCGAGGTATCATGCTTGCATATTTAAAGGGAACGTGCTGTTTCGAAGGGGGCTACGACGGACAACACGTTACACCTTTTATTCATGCGTCTCATTCCGGGGAATGATATTTGAGGATTGAGTGGGTGATCATGGCGATAGATTCGAGGCGAACAACCTCTGTGCAGAAGCGGCCGCGTCGCGTGTCACCGTCGAGAGCGTGCCTCTGACCTGCTCCAACTCGCCGCGCAACCGCTCCACCTCGGCCTCGAGAGTTGTGCGCTAAAACGGGTGCATTTAATGGCGAATTATCGCTAACCCGAATTTTCGGTTCCGGTTCGTTAGCGGGGGGGGGGCTATTTAGAGAGGCGTGGGCGTAGCGTCCCCGCTAATAGTCCAGTACCCAAAATCGTCGAATTTCAGCAGTTCCTCACCTTCTCCTCCCATACAGCCTCCTTTGTCTCCGAGTTCTGCTTCCACTTTTGGTTCAGCATGTCGAGCTCGTTCTCGAGCAGTTCAACCCTCGCCCTCAGCTCCTTATTACTCCCCAACAGTCTCGTATTGTCCTCCGTCAACTGGGCGGCCATGCCCTGCACGCTGGCGTGCTGGCCTCGGATCTAAAAGTCAAATTAAAAAAAATTTCACGATTTAGTCGAGCGAACCTCCTCAAAAGCCTCGCTCAACCGATGATGATCTTCTCCAACCTTCATCAGCCGTTCCATTCGTTGGCGCCACTCGGCCGCCGTTTCCACAGTCTGCAAAATTGTATGGTGCTGGACTCTTAGCGGGGGGGGGTTAAAGCATTTTTGACGTTTTTGGTAGCTAAAGTTTTTAAAAATTAAAAAATATAAATTTCCGCCTACTTTCATACATTATTGACCCAAAATCCAAATTTCCCACACCCCGGTTCTGTTCCATCATCGGGGGGGAGGGGTTGTATAAGCCAAAAGTGACCCCCGATAGTGCCAAAGCACCCATACCTCAATCTTCAGCTCATCCCTAATCTGCCTCAACCCGTCCAACTCCTTCAGCAGCTGCTCATTCTCGGCCTCAAGCCGTTCAGCGTCTACGCGTCGCACATCGAGTGCCTGTTTAGCTTCTTCGAGACGTACGGAGAGGCTAGAATTACTGAAAAACAGGCCAGAGTCTCCCGTAAAACCAAAAAACTTGCCTGGCCCTCAGCTCCTGCCCCTCTTTCGTTAATGCGGCAATTTTTTGGGCGGCCTCGGCGCGACTGGAGGATAATTCCTCGTCCTTACGGAGCAGTTCACTGGATAGCTGGCTTACCTAGAGAATAAAGCAATCAGAATCAATCAGAATAATCTTCAAGCGAACCCGTTCATTAGTATTCGTCTGCCCGGCGCTCATCCCGCGCAACAGGTTCAACTCCTCCTCCTGAGCGGCAAGTCGTCCCTGGCAGGCCAGGAGCTCGCCCTCGACGTCGGCAAGTTTCCTGAAAACTGGTAGAGATTTCAGGTTCTTTTGCATTATCGGGGGAAGGGGGGCGCATTCCGTTATTTCGCCGAAAAACGGTAACTTTGTATTTTTAATAAGATTTCTAAATTTGGCGTTTAGGAATATTAAAAAAAAAAACAGATAAAGAAACACGTCCTGTATTTAGAAAAAAATTGGATCCTAAGGACCCCCCCCCCCGATAATGCAAAAGCTACTTTTCTAAGTAATCTAACCCACCTCGCGTTTTGTTCAGCTTGACCCTGTGCTGCCTTTAGCTCTTGTCGAAGCCCCTCAATAATCTGGTCTTTCCCCGTCGATATTCTAGCCAAATCGATGAATTGCTGCTCGATAGGCTGTAGACGACGTTGGGCGGATTTCAGCTGCCGTCCTCGCTCCTCGATCCCTTCCAGAATATCCCCATCGGATGGTCGTTCGGCGCCGAGGTGGCGGATCTCCTTCTGAAACGGCACTTTCATTACCGTCACGCGATTTACCTATACATTTTCGCGAATCGGTTCTTTCGCGTTATCGGGGGGCTCTTTGTCGAGCAGGGAGGAAAAATTTTAAAATTCGAAATTTTGGTCTAAAATCGGCCTTTTTGGTGGAAAAAAGCTATTTTGTATTTTTTACTAAAATTCGTAAATCCTTAGCGTGTACGTCTTGTAAAAACAGCTTAGAAACACTGTCGCCGTTTATATTAAAAAAATTCGATCTTAGGGAAAAGTTGGCCCACCGATAATGCCAAAGCAACAATTTTTAGTTTTTATTTCATTTTTTACGAAAAGAGCGAATAAAACGCTTATTATTACGTTACTGGACGTTTCTAGATTAAGACCCCCCCCGATAATGGTAAAGAACCGAGCCAGAAGCGCGAAACTTTCGAAAAAATAGCACAAAAAGTGATTTTCGAAAATAACGCCGAAATTTCGAAGTCTACCGCTAACTGACCTTTTGAACGGCTTCATCTTCTCGCGCACCGTCAGCCAGCGAAACTGGAGCGGATGGAACTTAACAACGTTAAATTCCTGCCAAACGACTGTACTTACCTGGGCTAGAAATCTGCGGCAAATCATTTACAACCGTAGACGCCGAAGAGCAATCACCGGTCGCTGGCTGCCTCCTTGGTTCACGCAACGAACGTCTGGCCGGCATTTCTGAATGGATCAGCCTGAACTGCTTGGTCTTGACGGCCCACCAAAAACGGACGATCCCAGCATCCGTTGGACGGCGGTCACCGATCTTTCGAATTGTTTGCTCGCCGTTTCGTAGGATCCAAATGGGGCGTGGCACCGGGCACCAAGCGAGACGAAATACGATCTGGGAATGGTTTTATCTACTACGGGACTGTACTCTTAAGGGGGGGGGGGGCTACCGATGACCTATAACCCCTTTGGGGTGTCGGGATTTTGCACTCGCCATTCGGGTGTCGGTATTTTGGCTGAAATCCCTAAAATCACCCACCGATCATTCCACGCTCCACCCGGCGGCTGGAACTTTTTCCCGTCAAATCTGACGGCCCGCCGGCAGTCGGTACCCTTGTAGTACAGTCCAGAACAACCTGCATACGTTTTATAAACAAAAATTAACTGTCTTGTACCTGGAAAGGCGGATTGAAGCGAGCTATGCGAGATACTCCCATCCTCGTCCAGCTCCACGTCAACGGCTTCCACTTCTATCCGCAGGCTGTGTGCTGAAGTATGGAAAATGTTAAAATTTTGCTTTTGTTCCGGTTCTTTCGCGTTACCGGGGGGCAACTTTCCTCTTTAATAGCCAATTTTCAAATACGGAGAACGGACCTGTTTCTCCCTTTTTTTTTTACTAAAAAAAATACGAAAAATGTCGATTTTGACTAAAAAAGGCTGGTTTTCAAGAAAACACGATCCTCTCCCCTCCCCCGATAATGCCAAAGCACCGTTTTTCTGTTCTTTTCTGTGAAATTCGGGAACACCTAGGTGAGGCGCCGCTTATCGCTTGGATTAACGGCAGCAACGCTGACTCCCTTTTTTGATGGGCTGTCAGCAAAGTAGAGGCGTCAGCGGCGGGCGCGAAGATTCAAATAACTTTTTGCAAGTTCCAAAGGCAAAGGTTTTTAAAACATTAAACATTAAATAGTTTTTAAAAACTTTAAAATCGAACCAGCTCCAATTTTGCTGCTCATAGTTCTGGGTAAACTCGTCGTGGGAGGCTTGACGAGCTGTGGAAAGCTGAATTGGACAAAAAGTGACAAAATAAATTAACAAAAATACAATAAACAATAAAAAATAAGTGTGAGAATTTAGGAAACATAATAAAAAGCAGATTTTATGATAAAACCTGAGAATTGTCGATAGAAATCAGCCAGAAACCTGGATTAAAAGTGAGAAAAGTATTTAGAGGAGCCAAAAGAAAGATTAGGAGTAGCTCTCTAGCTATTTGACCTGTTTATTTTTTGAAATGATACCAGGGTTGAAAAGCCGCTTCGCGACTTTTCAACCCTGGCCCCGTCTACCCCACCTTTGCATAATTCTCCCGAATTGCAATGAGAAATAATGAAAAACGCCCCCTCTCCGCCATTATATAGGCTATCGCCACTTCCGGCGCATGCAAATTGTTTCCTAACAAAGAGGGTGCCCGATTTTTTAACAAAAACTTGATTTTATTGTCAAAAACAACATGGTTTTCGAGATATGATATGTGTGCAGTCATCTCGGAGCCATTACGCATCTAATGACGTATCATACATTTCCTAAAAACCTTACCCTATTGAGATACTACTGGAACACGCTGACGGAAGTTGCATGCAAATGCACACACATACACACACACACAGACACTATTTTTTTATATATAGTAGGATATTCTAACGAGGCAGGCCGGTTTTTAAATTTCAGGTAACCGGAAACCTGGCCAAAAGTTAAAAATCTAGCAAGAAAAGCTGCGAAAATATCGAGAGTAGGTAAAGGACGTATAAAAAGTATTAAAAACCGGAAACATACTCCGGAAAGGTCAAGTAACAATTTACCACTTAAAATCACCAAGAAAACAACCCGGATCCATGGCTATTTGCACGTTGAAAATGGGAAATGGGGGAGGCTGTGCAAAACCTGAAAATGGGCTCTCTGCCCCCACCCGCAAAGGCGCTATCGGAAGGGGGGATGGTGACTAGGGAGAAGAGTGGCAATGGAAAAAGATTGAAAAGAGAAGGAGAAAATAGAGAAGCAAGGGGAACACACCGGAAAAAAAAACGGAAAAAGGAAAAAAGGGGGAGTAGCGGGGAATTGAGCCAGGGCCAGCTGACCCCCCTGACATGGCTATGTTTATCCTCCCCAACCACCACCGGATGGAAAGGAAAAGAAAAGAAAACCGGGGCATAACGACGAAATTGTACTTTGGCATTATCGGGGGGAGGGGCGACTGAATTTTTCCTATACCAAAAATGCCTAGTAACGTTTTATAAGTATGATAATCGTATTTTTAGTAAAATCTAAACATATTTCGAGTGGAAAACTTCTAAAAACTTTTAAAAATTTTTAAAACTTCCGCATTTAAGTAGAAAATCTAGTTTTTTTTTTAATTTGAGAAATCGGTATTTTTTTTTGATTAGTAAACTTTTGTAAAGTTTTTGCGTTTAGCAATAGTAAAAACAATTTAGAAACACTACCTTTATTTGTATTATAAAAATTGGATGCTGGAAAAGAGTTGCCCCCCCCCCCACGATAATGCGAAAATACCAAAATTTTTCATAGACATTTTGGCGGTGGCCGACTCTTACCAGAATTAAATAGCCCGATATCGCCGACCCGTGAAATAATAAGTCCATTACTTTTATTATTGTTGTCGGTATTCCTTCTCTCGCTGTCAAATATTGAGCTTTATCGGACCCGTAAGCAACAGTAGTAGAATTGTCATTTCAATCCAATTCGGCGTCCTCATTTGCATAAAACACATCAAACACGTCCTCGTCGATTTCGCCCAGCAAAATGCCGCGCTCTTGCAATTCCTAGAATTCCTAGAATTCCTTTACCACAGAGTATAGACTCCAAAAAGCTTAAAAACAACTTGCGCCACAAAAAAAACACAAAAACTCTTTTAGAAAAATGAAAAACCTGCCTTAAAGGGTCGAAACAATCCCTTCAGCTCGCATTCAATAATTCCGGCCGCAAAAATGACGGGTACGGTGAGGTACCTATAGCTTCCAGGTATCTAAGAGCATAGAAAAATACAAACATGTGGATTGACAGGAGACAAAGTACAGTATTCCACGTCTGCGGCAAGCGTCGCCCGCACAACAACCGCCGCAATCTGCGTAGTATCCTAAAAAGAGCGGTTCTGGTGCGTTAGCGGGGGGGGGGAGTGAGTAATAAATCCGAAAATTCCAAAGTGTAATATTTTTTTCATGTTTATGAACGAACTATATGGAAAAACGGCGACAAATGCTGCTTTTTCCTGCGGGAACATCGGATAAAGTTACGTTTTCTCTCCCCCCCCCCCGCGAAGCAACCAGCTCCAAAATAATTATGGTTTTTAAGAAGGGTGTCTTTTGTAGCGTGGCGTAATGCTATAGATAAGCTCTACCTTCGCTGCCGATGGGAGAGTGGTAGACTGAGAAATGAGCTGATCATCAGAGTGCCGCTTCAATTAACCGCATCAGATGGCAGAACGTTAGTTTCTAAATTACACCTTTTTCTTTTTACACTACAAAATTGGCGGAATTTACAAAGCAAGACACCTCCAATCCCCCCGATAATGTAAAAGAACCCAAAAACTATGAAAATAATATTGATTAGATTTCTAGGAAACTGTGGAAGTGAATGTAAAAGGAAAAAAAAACAAAAAAAAAATGGAGAAAATAATTTTGTATACAAAAGCATAACGTGAAAAAATAAAGATAAAAATACACTTGACAATAATAATCGAACGACCGAGGAATGACCCGGTGTCTGAAGCTCCACCCCCCCTCACCTGGGCCCTCTTGGGTCCTGTTGGGCCCTAAGGGTTGGAGGGGAAGTGCGCGGATTGGTCATTCAGCCATCGGGATTCCGCCCCGGCAGCCATCCATTGTCCCTAATGGAGAGAGAGATACAGAGAGAGAGAGGGAGGGAGAGAGAGAGAGAGAGAGAGAGAGAGAGAGAGAGAGAGAGAGATTCTCTTCAACCACTTGAATCCATATCCTCTAACTAGTAGCTATCCTAGGGAGGGACCCACCAAAAGAAACGCCTAATAAGTTGGGTTGGGTAAGTGCTTAGGCTTAGACTTGGGCGTGGGCTTAAAGCGGCTCTGGCAGCACACCGATTACGGCATTTTGGGGACCGGGCAGAGACGCAGAGTTCTGTCTGCGTCTCTCCTCTGGGCGCGCTCTTCTCTCCCTGCCGCGACGCACCCGACCGCGACGCTTCCACGAGTCGTGGAAAAAGGGGCATGCTGCCAGACGCCCTTTAAGCGTAGGCTTGGGCCTGGCTTAGGCTTGGCTTAGGCGGGCTTAGGCTTGCGTAGGGCTTAGGCTTGCGCTTAGTTTAGGTCTTAGGCTCGGGCTTTGGCTTCAGCTTGGGCTTAGGCTTCAGCTTAGGCTTAGGTTTAGGTTGGCTTAGGCTTGGCTTCAGGTTTAGACACAGGTCTACGCTCAGGTGAGCCCGAGGTTTGGGCTTGGGCTTAGACTTGTGGTGAGGCTTCGGTTAGCTTTGGGTTTGGGCTTAGGCTAAGGCCTCGGTTAGGGTTGGCCATGGATGAATATGGCATGGCGGTGCTTTGGCATTACCGGGGGGATGAATTTTTCCTAGACGCCCAGTAAAGCTTAATAACGTAATTTAGGCATCTTATCGGTTGTCGTTTTTCGACTATCGACTCTTTTTTCGATTTTTTCGTTTTTGGTCGAAAATTGACCGTTTTTGTCGAAAAATCGGTGTTTTCGATATTTCCTTTAGTTATACCCCCCGCGCCACACCCCCCGATAATGCAACAGGACACAACAAATTTACTTTGACTGTCACCCGTTCAACGCTGCGGGGCCCGATATGAAATTGGGGCTGGGCCGCGGATTCGGCCAGGCGAGGAGCTCTGGCTGGGGATGGCTATGATGGGAAATGCAGAGGCAACTTTGGGCCCATTCACCGGCTGAATGGACGAGTGGAGAGGAGAGGACCCACCCCGGAATGCTCAAGCCGATTTACCCCCATCCAACCTTTTCAGCTTCATCACCGCGCATTGAGCCATAAATCGTGGAAATCAAGGGATTGGGGTATTGGGTTGTTAGCGTGGGGGGACAACTTTTGTAATGTAATACACACGATTCGGCTAGCTTTTTACGCCGTTTTAAAGCGAATTTAAATGTGGAGAAGTACAAAAAGTTCATAATAAATTATGGAAAAAAACTACTGAAAATCTTTGGGTTCTGGTTCATTTGCGGGGGGGGGGGATCTGGATCTGCCTCCAGTGGCCGGAAAGGAAAGCAAAGCAAAATCATGTGAGCGTGGCCCATCCTTCCCCCCCCCCCCCCCGCTAACGCACCAACCAATTTTTGTTTTTTTTTTCCAAAAATCTATGAAAAATGATGAAAACTAAGTTTTAAAATTGTCTAAAAACCTTTTTCTAATCCTTAGTAATCAAAAACCGACTAAATGCGGTTAAAAACACATTATCAAAATCTTAAGACATTTGGATGGGTAGGTAGAGGCAAGGTAACCCCACCCCCCGCTAACAGCCCAGTACCAAAAAATTTGTGGATACAGTAGAGCCACAGCATATCAAAATACGCCACAAAACGTTAGCATTTTTGCTAGGTAGGTATGGGTAGATCGCGTCCCCGCCCCGCTAACAACCCAGTACCAGGATTTTTAATCTCAACGCCCCGGGGCCATAGAAAATGACCTCCAACCCTGCAAAATGTGATTATTAACCAGCTTGGAGTGACCCCGGGAACCATCGACAAACAGCTCGAGCAGCAGCAGCAGCTCGCGGGGAGAACGTTTAGATGGAGCTCCCCTAAATGCCCTGGGGGACCCCATGGCGGAGACCCGGGTGGCTCCCCTCGCATCGCCCAAATCGAATTCGCCAACCGGCCGCTCCATGTGTATGCTTGCTGTGTTTGTTTTTCCGGGTCGATGGAGTTTTCCGGCAGCCGGAATCCCCGGCCGCGCCCCGGGTGGACCCCATTTATTCTCAGAATCCCCAATATGAACCGGGCGATTGGCCATGGTCGGTTGGTGGTGGGGCGTTGGTTGAGGGTCGGCGATGCTTCTTTTGTTTCGGGGCGGGTGGTGCTTGGCTTGGTGGAGCCTGAGAATTAAAAAAAACGGTTAAGTATAATTCTAAAGCTCAAAAATCAACGGTCAAGTTTCTAAAAACATATAAATATCTAATTATCTATCGGAATCTCGAAAATAACATCTCGAATTTTCAGAATCCCTAGGGGTTCTTTCAGATTATCGGGGGACCCACTTTTTTGTTTAGGATCTGTTTTCACTAATATTGAATAGGAGAATTGTTTCTATAATATTTCTACTATTTTTATAGAACATAAATTCACGAAGTTTTAGTAAAAAGCACGAAAAAAGTAGCGATTTTCGACCAAAATTTTGGATTTCTTAATTGCTACCTTTTTGAGATTAGTTTTCCAATTGACATACAGCTACATTGTACTAAAAAGGCTATTCAAATCCTGTTTTATTACATTACGAGGCATTTCTGGAGTCATACTAAGAATTCGAGGTTCTGACAATCCCGAAATCTATCCAAAAACATACCGCCGCAACTCCATAATCGTAACCAGCCGGTTGAATGTCTGCCGCCGATTTCTCGGGCTTTTTCTCCTGACAATGCCCGCATCCGCCCGGCATCCCCGAATCACCCTGAAAACGTATCAAATACTAAGTCATTATCAAGCTCACCTTCGGACCCTGCGGCCCCATAAGCCCAGTGCTTCCATCGTCACCGCGGCTCCCGACAGCCCCTCTGATTCCCTAAAAATCTTTAATTTTACGAGTGTTTCCGGAACCTCTCACCTGAACACCACCCATCCCGGGCTTCCCATCGTGCCCCCTACCCCCTGGTGCCCCTCGAGGTCCCAACCTCCCCGAGGGCCCCGCGGCTCCGGTGGCGCGCCGTTCAACACCTTGCCGCGATCACCCAATGAACCCTTGGGCCCCGGGTGGCCCTGGTTCCCCGCGAAGCCCTGGGGGCCCAGGTGGGCCCGATCTGCTTCCTTCGCCGGGGCGGCCTGATTTCCCGCGATGGCCTGCTGGTCCGCGAGCGCCTTTTGCTCCGGGATTTCCGGGTGGGCCGGGCGGGCCGGGCGGACACTAAATGATGATTTTTTCTAGTGTTTCCTATAATTTGGCATTTCTGATGAAATTTCGCTACATTTCAAGTGGGAGACAGTTTAGAAAACCGATAAAACAGTTATTAAATCTAAAATTTCGTCCAAATTTGGTCGCAAAATCTATAGTGTTGTATTTTTATAAAAATTTGTGATTTTTTACGTTTAGGACTACTAAAAAACGGTGTAAAACAGATATTCTTTCAAACAGATCCTCGATTGCTATTTGCAAAACCGCTCGAGCTCTGATGCAACCAACCTTTTGACAGGCAGTAGAGCCGGATGGAGGAGCTGGCAGATAGGTCCCAGTGCTCCCATCATTTCCCGGATCTCCAGCTTTTCCATCAATACCTAATCCAGCGCCTGTTTTTCGTGTGTTCTGCAATACCTGGCTGCCCATCCTGGCCCGGGTCTCCTCGTGGTCCTGGTTGTCCTTGGCTGCACGAGCAGCAAGTAATTGCGGGTCTTTTCCTGGACCCGACCCCTAAAAAAATTATATTTTTGATCCAGAATCCTTCGCTACCATTAGTTCCTTCAGCATATTGTCGTTTTTCACGCCTTCCGGGAATCACAGTGACTTGTTTCCATATGTCCCGCGATTCAAGCTAAAAGCGTTATCGAGAGGTTCTTCCAGTTTCCAGCACCCTACCTTGCACAAATCAACCCCAGCAAGCAAAAGACTCGTCGTCTTCTGGACCCGGGTATGCAAGATGGGGAGTACAATAATAATAGCGAAAAGGGCAAACGTAGAAATAACCGTTGAGCAGACAGTCAAAACTCTCGCATCCGGCTTCCACATTTTGCAGCTGGTATGACTGAAGCGGACTCCTTCCCCAAAACCCCGCAGTTTTTACCACAGCAACCGGCTGATATCGGTCAGCCGCTTTCCCCTGGGGGGCGGACCGCATAAAAACAAGTAATTGAGGTCAACCAGATCCGGAAAATCTCTTTATGTTCCGAGAGGCAAAAGGTATTCGTTAATTCGAGCACATAAAATCGAAATTGAAAAGAGCGTTGGACCATGCGGATCGAAATAGAAACACGTTAATGTATAGAGATCACAATTGGGTGGAAACCGGTGATTTTGGAATTTTAGCGACTAATTATCAGGTTGTAAAATGTACAATCAAACCAAAGACTGTAGAACAAAGTGGCAGGGAAGATCGGGCGGCTTCAGATTCGGTTGGCAACATCGCGCTGCGGCAGCTTTCGCTTGGGGGCTAAAGCAGAATTCGCCAAAAAAATGTTGTGCTTACTCAGATCGTTGCCTAACGCAGCCGGATCCAGCGCCGAGGATCGTTCGTGGGCTAGAAAATTGGTAAAAGAGAGGGAAATCAAGTTACCAGACACCAATGGAGACTTGAACGATGTATTCGAGAATCTGGCCCTTTTCGAAGAAGTAGTCGGGTCTGGGCTTTGCAATTTACTCGCCAGCCTGAATTGGTTGTCTTTTCAAAAACCAATTCATACTTACGGAGGTTGGAAATCGCCACCCGCCTTAGCACCCTTGAAATATGGAGTAGAGGCAGGACGCAACCTAAAATGCAAAGTTTTATCTAGACAGATTCGCCTTAATTTTCAAAGTCTCCTGTTGCCTTGCTGAGATCAGGATTCTGCATTATCTTCGCCGCCTGCTCAAGCCGAGCCGTATCAATTACAACTAAATAACTATAAAATTCTCCACATAGAATTACTGTCATCGCCCGATGCCGACTTGAATCCCTCAAAAGCTTGTTGCTGCGAAGACCTCGCCGAATTATCAGGAAGATCGTCAAAAGAGTCGTGAGCAGCTAAATTTCACCATTATTCCGGTTAAATTCCCGTACCTTCATTCTCTTTTTGGTCCAATTTGCCGTCGTCATCGTCAAAAGAATCATAGGCAACTAAAAATCATGTTACAACCGGAGAATTGTCATACCTGGATCCTCTTTTCGGTTTGATGGGCCGTCGTCGTCATCAAACGAATCGTCGGCCGGCCGGACGCTCACTGTGGGCCTTAATGATATTATTATTACGTTAATCTTCAATTAAACAAAATATGGAGCTCAAAAATAAACCCAGACAGCTTCACCTTACTTTTCAACATCTCCGGTTGCCTTGATGACATGAGGACTCGGGACTATCCTTACCGGTTGCTCCATACGAGCCGAGCCAACTGCAACTAAAAAAAGGCATAAGTTTGCGCTTACAAAATGAACCGTCATGGCCAGACGCCGACTTGAAGGGGCCCTCAGTAGTTTGTTGCTGAGAAGACACCGCCAAATTATCAACGGGAGGATCGTCGAAAGAGTCATTTGCAGCTAGATTCCACTACGCGAACGTTGAATTTCTATACCTGCGTTTTTCTTTTGATCTCGTTGGCCATCGTCTTCATCAAATGAATCATAATCCGCCGGTTGGACGCTCATCGGACCCTGAATGGTAATTCATTGTTCAGAATTTCAGTTAAATGAAACGTAGAACTAAAAGAAGAAAGCAACGGTACGCAGAACGGATGAAATTTTGGAATTCGGACAGTTCCCGGCACTCAGGAAAAGGCTGTCAAGGTCAGACAAGGCGGAGAGGGCGAAAAGATAGGTTACGCAAGCGAAAACAGGTCGCAATCTGGTCAATAGGATTGCCTATACAAATTTGCTCGATTCTAAAGTTCAAAACTTTTTGATTTTTGTAAATTATGAAATTTCATAAAAAAGTCTTTGCGAGAAATCGAAATTTCATATAAAAAAGCGAGAATTTTACGACTGCTTTGCCGTTTCCGCGACAACCCTATGACGAAAATAGCGCCGTTAGTTGTGCTCGGAACGCCGAAAACGGATTGTTTTTTTCTTTTTTGTTAATTTGCAAACTCTTTTGTTGTTCAAAATTTTATAAAGATGATAAAATTTTCTACAAAGAGCCGGGTTCTTCTGGGATTTCCGGGGGAAAGTATTTCGGGGGGTGGGTAAGTAATCCTAAAGAACCAAGGGCCGAAATACTGTATATTTTCATTTTGTGCCGTAAACGAATAGCGGGCAAATCTTTATAAAACGGGCCGAGTCATGTGAAATAAATACGATTAAAAATGTATGTACAGATGTGAGCGAGCGAGGCAGTTGTCAGATGGTGAGAGGGAGCGTCGGAAATGGGACCACCGGGCCGAGTGGTCCCCGAGATCCGATGCTTGTTAGTAGCCGGGCGGTGTGCGCGGCTCGGGGCAATGGTCGCATGAGCCCTCCTCGCCTGAAAAAAATCGTTTTTCTTTCCCTAAATTAATCTTCCCTAAGAAATTCCTCAAATTCTCTGATTGAAAGTTTTCAAGGTGTTCGGCAAAGAGAGTTTTTAGACCTTTTCGCCACCTGGGTGCCGCAGTTTTAGGAAAATGAGGAGAATTCTTTCCTTCACATAATTTTCTTCGCTTACCGGTTGGTCCGGGCGGTCCAGGAGGTCCAATGGGCCCGCTTGGCAAGCAGGCCCGGGCCCTCCGGCTCACCAACAGGTCCCATATCTCCGACCTCAGTACGGCCATCAATACCGGGTTGTCCACGAGGTCCTGTGGGTCCCTTAGGTCCACGGGGTCCGGTTGGACCGGCGGGGCCGTTTACCTAAATTTTATCGGTATTATGCTGTTGGCGGGGATCAACTCCTGTTCTAAGAAGAACGAGGGCCTAATTGACCTGAATAACACGACCAGGCTGTGTCCGGGGGGTCCTGGAAGGGTCCGGGCTCGCCGATGGTTCCGGGCGGCCTGCGGCCCGGTCATACCATTGTCGCCCCTCTTACCATCCTCAGCCCGCTCAGCCGACTTGCCCTTGGGCCCAGGCGGTCCCTTGGGTCCCTGCTGACCGGTGGGCCCGGGTGGGCCCATCGGGCAGATGATGCACGGTTCTAGCGAGTGGGATGGCCGAGCTCAAGATTTGGCCATCTTGGCCGGGGCGCCTTGCTGACCATGGGCCCCATCATTTCCCGTGTGGGCCATCGTTCCGGGGGGCCCGGGAGGTCCAGCGACTCCTTGTTGGCAGGCGCAGCAGGTCGGTCCGGGTTCGGCGTTGACCACGGGGCCGTAGCGCCGCCAGAGCCGCCACCCTAGGAATCGAGGGTTTAGCTAGCTTTTTTAGCTTACTCCCTCCATTACCGCCTCCCCTCCACCGCCACCTCCTTCATTGCAGCCGCCGCCCTGTCCGCTTTTGTGGGACGAACTGTCCGAAGATCCAGCTGCCGGTTTCACGGCGTTGGCGGCTGCCGGTGGGTCACCTCCATCTCGGACCGCGTATCGCGGGCGCGAGACTGGAAACGGGAAGGATTTTGTTTGTGGTAGGCCGGAATCGGGGTATTTCGGTTCTGGCTCGTTAGCGGGGGCAGCCTTCTTTGCTCCCAGGCCCAACCTAAATAGTAATAAAACATAAACTATTTTCCTCGTGTTTTTCGTAGTTTTCTACTACTCAAAGATAATGAAAAGATTCATAAATAGATTTTTGGCCATCGTTCATAATGTTTCGAAAATTTTCTGGTTTTTATAGGACGTTTTGATCTAAAAAAGGCATAAAAGGCTATGAAAATGAGCCTTCTCCTTCACCATTGGGGGCTGGGCACTGGCCGGACCAGGAAAATCCTGGTCCCCCTTCGCTAATGGAACCAGCACTCTTACGGCCTTTGCGCTAACCCTGCAGAAGTCGGTTTCGAGGACGAGAGATGCGATTGGAAGGATTGGACATAAGAATATACCATTGGCAGCGTCACAATCGCTGGTGACAATGGCCGCCGTCGATGTTGCGACAGCCAGGAACGCCGCCCTGCAAGTTTTATATTATTAAAAGAAACGTTTTTGAGTCATTTTTTTATTTGGAGCGTTTTAGAGATTGAGAAAAACGAGGAATAAAAGAAAACTTACTGCCGCAAGGCCCCTCTGATCGTCCGTATCGGGTGGAGAGCTCCTTAGCAGACTCCATCCCTCTTGTAGATGCTCCCGCTGCTAAATTGTCTCGCGCTACACCCTCTTTTATAGATCATCGTCGGGTTGGGGGGTAACCAGTAGCGGATGGAGTTTCTGAATCAGCTGGTTCTGACGGCGCCAGTCATTCGTGGAGCATTGATAACATTTTCTGCTTTTCTCTATCGCTCCCTCTCTCCCTCTCTCTCTCGCTCTCTCTCTCTCTCGTTTTTCAAAACTTCGGGGTAACTGCGCGACTTCTTCACAATCCTGTAAACCTTGGTGGTGCTGGTCCATTAGCGGGGGGGGGGCTTGTTCCTATTTTCTCACCATGTAATAGTCATTTTAGAGCATTTTACGCGCTTTTAGAAATAACCTTTTAGAAAATTACGAAATATTTTGAAATCTGTTGATTTTTGGAGTAAAATGCGGTTTTCAATGTTTTTTGCACTTTTTAGTAATCAACTACGTCGAATAACACTATAAAGATCGTTTAGATTTTTTGCTCTATAGGTTAGGCTGGGTAAAGGAAATTCAG
>CATQJA010001273.1:0-27520 GCA_958295435.1 Mesorhabditis spiculigera | reverse complement strand
GGGAGGTCTCGCGTAGACTGTTCTATTTGTTCATTGCCTCTTTAAGGGGCAATGAAGTCAAAATCTACGACGCCCTGTTGCGCCAATGCTCACCGCCTCCGACGTCAAGTCAAGCGTGCGTGTTCCCGGGCGTGCCACCATCTTTACGGCTGCGGCCCCTAGCCGGAAGTGGTCGCTGATGGAACGGTCGATGTTATGCTAAATAAAAAATATTTTCGCTATTTGGATTAAATAGCCGGCGCTCTGTTTGGGATCCACGCAGAGATCAAGTTTTTTTCCTGGCGGGCTAGGTTGACCTAATAATCGCATGTTGAGTGTTTTTCTATTGTGTTTGGCAAGTGTTAGCTATTTTTGAAGTAGAAAAACCTTTTAAATAATTAGAAACGTGGTTGAAAAAGTCGAAAAGTTGGGAACCTTCGTAAATTCGATAGAAAACCTCATTTAAGATATAAATTAAAATTAGCATGCCAACGTGTACGTTTATGTGATCGGAAAATGTTAAAAACAGTGTATAGAAGCATCGGTTATCAAAAACTAGGCTTCTCCCGGAGAGCGCCCCTCCTCCGACTCCCAAAGTACCATAGCCGAAGCCGACAAAATAACAGACAAAAGTACCCATTGTGGCAATGACGATGCACTGTGACGCCGCCTCATAATAGTGTGTGTTAACTCAGAAACGATAATTTCCAAGCGCATCGGATAACGGATGGATGATAGCAGCCGTTGCAAAAATACATGGCTCCCGCCACACAGGTGAGGAAAGTAGCTGCAGCTGAAAATGGAACTGTTTGTGGGGTTGAGTTCAGGAGACGCCGTAATAGAATTCTTTTAACTGTTTCGACAAACTGACTTTTTGTATATTGGATGATGTATTGTGTCGGGGCTGATCAACACAACTTCAACGTCATCAATTTCCACGGTAATCAACGTGCGCTTCGCATGAATCTAAACCTTCGCTGTCAGAGGGGCTTTAAAGTATACATGGGTCGACGCTTGCATGCGCCGCATAAGCGTGGCCGACCACGCTCTTCCGGAGCGTGGAGAGCCACGCTGGCGCGCGTGCCTCTTAATAAACCACGTCGAAATGAGCGTGGCGCGCCACGCTCCGGAAACGCTTATGCAAAGTTTCTAAAAATGCAAAATCAAGGTTTTCCAATTTTTGATTTGCATCTGGAGTTAAATCGCGCGCGTGAAAGAGCACGCATAAAGCGCCGCATAAGCGTGGTCCTCCACGCTCCGGAAGAGCGTGGCCACCCACGCTTATGCGGCGCATGCAAGCGTCGGCCCATGTATACTTTAAAGGTACGGGAAAGACGCTTATGGAGATGCGTTCCGGTAAATTTCCGTTGCGTTGCGTGCTGCCTAACCGGACTAATCCTGTGAAATTGCATTGCGACGAAATTCAGCAAAATCCTGAGGTATAACACTATCTCACCACTGTCTGTCGATAAAGCCTGCTTTCCACGGCCTCATCTGGGGTGAAGATCGAATAAGTGAGCCGGCGTATCTTCTTTGGTAAGGGACCGCACTTGACGATAGTTTGCCTAAACGTTGGTTGCATGCCAAGTGTCACCCATAGAAAGGTCGTTTTTGGGTGATATTGGAGTTTTTGAGCGAGGCCTAGCTAAATCGGCCAGAAAAAATTCGGCCCAAGATGTCGCTTTCCAAATCTGCCACCCGTGTACCGTTCACGGTAAAAATTAAATTTTAATAAAAAATTCGTTGGTGCCAGGCTGCCGCGCTGGACCAGGCCCGGAGCCTAGGCCTCAACGCGAACTAGCATCCGCACGATATGGTGGCCAAGTGGATAGTGCAGGCGCCTATCAAACTTTTGCAAAAATGATGCTCAGGATTCGGAACTTTACGATTGACTGTTTTTTTTGCTTTTTGGTTTTTAATGCTATTAAAATCGAATTTGGGATTACAGAGAAAAAAGCAAAAGAGTTTCACCCGTAGGCAAAAACGATGAAAACCTATGAAGCAAACGCACTACCAATCTGCCATGTGGTCATCCCTGGACATAAGCCTGAAGGGAGAGATGTTTAGGCGCACCTGGAGTGCAGAAACTGCGGATCTGACGGAAAATGATGGTTAGATTAATGATTTTCAATCTATTTTTTATCGAATACCGTGCACGGTTAGCAAAATTGGAAAAGGAAATTTTGCTCAGAATTTCTGCTCTATCGAACTAGCTAGGTCGCGCTCAAAAACTCCAATATCACCCAAAAACGACTGCTTGTTAGCCTTGAAAAGACGCACCTGCAAGAGCGGTTGACCTTCAGAAGCTGTAGCGAGTTGCTCGGAGCCAGGTGACGAACAACATGCAAGCGCTGATCTTTTGACAACCCCGGAAAGTTGAATGGATCGACGATCCGGAAACGGTACGGCATTTGCGAGGAAGAACGGCTCACTGGAGCTGATTTTCTAGTCGGTAGCAAAGGGTAATGTCTGGGCATAAAAATGTCGAGCCGCTCTATTGACCCCTATTGATTGGCGCCAACGGCCGATCGATAGGGGTCAATCGAGGAGCTATAGACATCAAGGTCTTTCTGCACTTTCAATACAGGCGCATTAGGTGCCAAAAGGGGGCGGGCAGCGAGAATGATTTTTGATTACCAGCTCAACACAGCTCCAACTACGTTTTTCAGCTGCTAAGCCCATGTAAAAGCTAGGCTGGCATAAGCCTACGCCTGAAATTAGCTTCATGTCAACCAAGTAAAGGCTCAACCAGGCTAAAATAAAGAGATCTGTAGGCCCTATAGTCTTTTCTGAGCCCTAAGGCAAATTAAGCTAAGTTTGAGCTTCAGTTTAAGGCTGGGCTGAGCCAAGCATAAGCAAAGCCAAGCTAAACCAAGTAAGATCACGCATTGTAAGCATAGCGGTTGAAGCGTTTGGTTAATTAAGCCGCAAAAGTGGCCGAATCCTGCGAAACAGACGCTATCCGGAAATACCGTAACCCGGCTAGGCGATGTGCAACAATCGCTAGTTCTACCGACACCAGTAGTGCTCGATCTTTCTCACAGAATCATCACAGAACCTTTACATGGTCTTCACTTTCCTCCAACTGAAATTCCTCGCGATATGCGGCTCCGTAATACAACTTTTTTGACTTGACAAGCAGCTATCGCATCGCCAATGCATAAATTTTGCCGGTCCGGCTCCACGGCGCTCCTAACGACGCCCACACCGGCTGCACCCATGGGAAAAGGCCACCGACCGGGGCAGCTGGGGGGTTCAATGACTCACAGTTCCGTCCTTGACAAACATCCTCCTCATCGTCGAAATGTTGAAATGATGCTCTTTTACACAATTTTATTGCAAGCAAATTTTTGTAAACAACAGATTTACTCACCTTCCTCGATCTGCGAGCCGCATCACATTTTCTAAAAGCTGTCGGAAAAATGCCGAAGAATTATTACAATTTTTACGTAACAGCAGCTTTAGATTAAGCCTTCGCTTAACTTAGCTTTAACTCTGACTAGCTTAGGCTTAGGGTTAAGCCTATGCCCAAGCTAAGCTTATTTTGCGCTTCAAATTGCCTTACGAGGTCAAAACGGGGTCATTTAGGGGTTGGCTTCGTACTAAGCTTAGCTTGGCTGAAGCTAAGCTCAGGCTTCGTTTGTATGAAGCTAGGCCTAGGCTTAGGTTTAGCTTAGCTTTTCCAGAGACTTCGAGTTTAAAAAACGGCATTTGGAGCATTTTGTAGTCAAAATCTGGACCGCCCCCCCCCCTAAATTCATTAGCACCAGTGGCTCATTTTCGAAGTTTCTCGGTTGACGTCGTTCATAACCCTCGGAACTTCCCGAATCTGGCAATTTGTTAAGTATTAGGTTGGAACATAAGTTCGCGCAATCGAACTTTGGAAATTTCTTTCTGAAAATTTAGTGGCCAGATTCCGATGTTCCCTCTTTGCATTTATCTATTGGGTTCATGAGTATGTGGGACCAAAATTACAGGTTTTTAGCCCCAGTAGTTTTGAAGATTTTTGCGTTTCTCTCGAGGGCATTTCAAATTTTTGACCCGGACATCTTTCCGAACCGCCATAAAGCACCATAGGAACTCATCACCACTATCATAATAAGTTATATCTATCAGCTGCATGCCGAATTAGCCTAAAAAGGAAGCCAGATTTGGTTTGTAAAGGCGGGCCGAAGCGATTTTTCATTTTCGCTTAAATCTAGCCTTGAAAAATTTTAATACGGAAGCAACGCGATTCCGTCCCACACATCGAATAGAGAATTTTATTGCATATCCGTTCATCCAAAAAACATTTTGGTTCTTGCCCGTTTTCCGGTCCGAAAATTACAAAGAAAGAAAAATATTGCGCGAACTTTAGTTCCAACCTAATATATTCGGAATCAGTTTCTTATTCGAGCTTCTGTTTTGACCTTTTCGCGAAGCCAACTCCATTTCACGTCTGATTCTTCCAAAAGAAAAATGTTATGCACAACTCTTAAATCCAAATTTAGTGTTGCCGATGTCGGTTCCATCGCGGCAGATCAAGTGTGTGGTGGTGGGTGATGGAACAGTCGGAAAGACCTGCATGCTCATCTCCTACACCACCGACTCGTTTCCGTTGCAGTATGTGCCGACCGTGTAAGTTTTACAGCTACTGATTTCTCAAAACCGGAACTTCTGGTCTGCTTTGGACTGTTATTTGCACAGCAAAAATTGTCTATACCCCCGAAACGATTTCAGCTTTGACAACTACTCGGCCCAGATGACGGTTGACGGGCATTTGGTCAACCTTGGGCTCTGGGATACGGCTGGGCAGGTGAGTCTGAAAAAGAGCAGGATATACTGGGTTTTTAGCACGACCCACCAGTGCACAAATGTCATTTTTCACGTGAAAACGACCTTGAAAAATCATATTAACTTATTCCAGGAAGACTATGATCGCCTCCGGCCCCTCTCCTACCCACAAACCGACGTGTTTGTGCTGTGCTTCTCCGTTGTCTCGCCAGTCTCTTTCGACAACGTCACCACCAAGTGGATTCCGGAGATCCGGGCCCACTGTCCGGATGCGCCGATTCTTCTCGTTGGTACGTTGAAAGTCAAAACCCAGTCATGGTTTCACGTCCTACAACTCCAACTGTAACTGACGCCGCTAAAAACGTTGAATTTTGGCCTGTAATTTGGACTACGAAATCTAAATTCAAAGAAAATAGATAAATTTTAGGAACGAAAATCGATTTGCGCGACGACCCGAACCACACGGCCGATCCCCGGGGCCCGATTCTGAAGGCGCAGGGACAGAAGGTGGCCCAGCGGATCAAAGCTGTGCGCTACTTGGAGTGCTCGGCATTGACGCAGCATGGACTTCGACAGGTAGGCACGGACTGTCGATAGGAATATCGGAATTTCTAAGAGATTTGAAAGAGAGAGCTAGACAGAGTGTGAGAAGACGAGAGAGAGAGAGAGAGAGAGAGAGAGAGAGAGAGACTGCCAGGGGTGCCAGAAAGCGAGATAACATAAGAAACGTCAGAGGGAGAGAGAAGGCGCGAGAGAGCGAGTTAGGGAGTATTATAGAAATTGAGGGGGATATAGGGTATTTGAGAGCGAGATAAGAGAGCGAGAGAGTGGGAGATAGATAGATAGAGAGAGTTAGTGAGAGAGAGAGAGAGAGAGCGAGTGAGAGAGTGAGAGGCGAGTAAGAGAGAGCGAGTGAGAGAGAAAGAAAGAGAGAGAGAGAGAGAGTGAGAGAGAGAGCGGGAGAGGAATAGCAAGGGCGAGAGATAGAGAGAAAATTCCTGATTTTTTAGGTTTTCGAAGACGCTGTCCGTTCGGTCCTCAACCCCAAGCCGATCAAGTCGAAGAGGAAGTGCACCATCCTATAGCTTTCTGGGATTTCGCTCAGCTTTCTTATCACCTCTTCTGAGAAAAAAAAATTCAGACAACCTATTACGCCATGAAAAGGGAACAGCTTCTTTTGCATCCATAGGGGATTCCCAAAAATTTGCTCCTCTCAAATTCCGCAACTTTCCGCACATCACGGTGCTCCTCCGCGCGAACAATCTTTGCAATGATCCCTCAGTTAATTTATGAATCTAATTATTTAAATTTTAAAGGAATAATACCTTGAAATTCCGATTTTCTGCCTTTTTGCCTTATTTATAAAAAATCATTCACTTGACCAACTTCTCACCCGCCTTCTGAGTTGCCCCATTGCCAAAATTCAACAAAAGCGCCTTTCTCCCCACATTTCCGCACGCAATTCCCGATTTTGTATTTTGTTTTAATTTATATTTTTGTATTTTTATGATTTTACAATTTTACAATGCTGATTATTGTCGCTAGTCGGCATCGTGTCTCCCCATGTTGCCTTATCTATTCGAATTATATTTTTAAGCTATGTTTTTGAACCATGTTTTTGCTGCCCCTGGAAATTGTATTGAAATAAACATATCGATTTCATTTCTTATGCACAGACCAAAAAAATTATGGTACTGAACGCTTAGCCGGGGGAGGGGCGGGGCATGAATTTTTGGTTTTAAGTCTAAGCCTTTTGTTAATACGAGGTGACCCAAAAATGGCATTTGGCCGCATTACATCCAATCGGTCCCAAATTTGGAACAGTTGCTCATAAATAACCACGATGCTGAGTTATAGCCCGATCGTACAGGGTGTCCCAATCAAAAAACACCCCCTCTTACTCGACTCAGAAGTATCGGAACGGAAAGAAAGCTACACCAATCGAAAACCCTTGCTACGCCGAGCTTGCAGCCATATCCAAAACCGTGTTTGTATTCAAACCCATCCTTTTATAGAGTAGTTAAAAACATTTTGGACCGGCCATGCATCTAATTAACGGCTACTTCTGGTCATTTGTTAGATACTTCCTAGTTCCGGTACGCGAGAAACTCAAAATAGCGAGAAATCCAACCCCGAAAAACAGAAAAATCTTGCAAAGTCGCTTCTAAAAAGGGGCCTTTACCTAAAACATGATTTTGAAGATTGATTTTGAAGAATGACTCGTCGTTTCAAGGGCTATCGGATGACGTAGCTATCATTTCGATCTGATACTTCTGCATCGAGTTAAGAGGGGAGCTTTTTTCATTGGAGCACGCTTTAGAGCCATAAGCGATTAATGGGGGAAATTTTCGCTCCAATAAATTCTGAACGCCAGTCCGTTTACAACCATTTCAAGCACAGATCACACCAAATTCAGGGGAAGAAAATTATCGGTTACGCGAGCAAATTATATACCCTTTCCGATAGTGTAAACCCATCCAATAAACTTATTTTCCGGGCTCAAAGTAACAAGTGAGCCCCGAACTACTCACACCAGAGGAATGACGTTTAAATTTTGGAAATAGCCGGGTTATAGCGGAAAAAGTGCGGGGTAGCACAACCTCCACTGGCGATTAGCTTCCCGGGATTTGGACCCAACAATTTTAGCAGAAAATGATGCTTAATGTCATTTTATTGTATAGTAGGCCCGACTAGCTTGATTTTGCACCCGGCAGAAAATTGGCTAAACGGCTTATTTACAGATATTTTTCCATCAATTATACCGTCTTTTGAAACATGAGAGGCGAGGTGATAGCGATGATATTGGAGGGAATTATTGGTGGGTTTTTCAGCGCAAAAATGCTAAACAAGCAGAGACCATGGAGGAAAATTAAAACAACTTTCCATACATTCATTTAGTATTAATTTTCTTTTACAATTTTCCTACTTTTTCTTTCTCACAACCTAAAGGGACGGATAAGTTAAGGCTATGGGGTCTGCGAACTATGCTTTACAATATGCCTATGGCTTATGCCTTGTTAGTGTTTCCCCATGGATTCTACCGCGCCGCGACACGCAACGCAACGCACGCATGCAATGCACCCCGCGCCGCGGTCGTAATCCGTTACGCAAGGGAATTGAGGTATACGCGTTGCGTGTCGCCAGCGGAAAATTGCTAATCTAGCTTGCATGTCCCTCTAAAACATATTTCTTTTCGTATAGAACTCCCCAGTACCACTTTAGCAACAACCGTAATGGCCTTCAATCTTTTCATGGTCATCGTCATTCTACGATTCCGAATTTTACGCCAAGACGTTTCGTTGTCATTACTACTGTATCTGTTGATTTCTGGTGAGAGAAAATGCTACGCTTCAATAGCTATTCGCGATTTTTTTCCTCTGTGACAAAAGCGACATTTAGAAGGCCTTTTCGCCGGTATGATGGTGGCGGCATGTGTTTATCAAATTATCATTTATCAGACAGGGCTTGGTGAGTAAGCTGTACTACGGACTTTAATCGAGCTAGAAACCCTAGAATCTCTCTCGCTCTCTGTCTCTTTCTCTCTCCCTCTCTCTCTCTCTCTCTATCTCTTTCTCTCTATCTCTCTCACGCTCTTGATCTTTCGCTCCCTCTCCCTCTCTCTCTCCCTCCCCCTCGCTCTATCTATCTCAAAAATTGACCTTAATGTCCATAGGTGTCGTGCGTAGTTCTCGACACGAAGTCACGGCAAGGCTCGATTCTCTGCCTTCCATACCTCTTTAAATCACCTCCTAGATACCAAAATCGTGCCCCAGTCCTGGTGTCTCCGCACCATTTTCCCGCCCTCATGATCTGGGCGAACCTCTTCATCCCGTATTGTGATGCCCTGATCGGCTTGGAGAAGTTATTATTCGTCGTCGCCCCCAGCTTCTACCAAACCCTCAACTCTCGCCATGTTCATCGATTTATGTTCTGTTAGTATATATTCGAATTTTTAATAGCTTTAAAGGTCTTGTCATCGTTGTCACGATCACGTCTATATGTTTTATCATCCATTGGTCAAATGTTAATGACTTTATGACGACTATGGTAGGAATAGCGGGTAGTGAGTCGTTTAAAGGGACTGACAAGACACAGAGCTATGGATTTTTCTCTTCTGGATTACATTATTCATGCCGCGGGCCTGGCTGAATCTACAGCAAATCGATAGCTTGCCTTGCTGATCCCTTTAAATTACATCCGTAAGAAAGCTCCAGAATCGACCCCCCAATTTTCATTAGGTCTCGACAGCGGCGCGTTAGTCCAAATCACATCACTTTATTTGGATGTTTCCATCAATTAAAATTCATAGAAAAACGCAATAGCCAGCGAAGTTTGGTGCATCGCGGAAATGTCGAGACCTAGCCGAGAAAAGACGTTGATTCTCGCAATTCTCGGGCCTATTCAAAGTGAAATTTTCTTAGGTATTTTCGTCATCGGCGTATCCTAACGTAGTCCGGGCCACGTTTTCCACCAATAACCTCGTTGTACTAACGACAGGCGCGATTTGCTATATTCCTGTAATTCTGCAAATCCGAAAGGTGAGAAAAACGGATGTATAATAGATATGAAAATCAATTTCCGAAGAACAAGCCGCAGGTTTAAGTAATTTTGTAGTCTGAAAACTGCTAAATCTGAAGTGGAACCGATCAGACAATACTTACAACACTCTACCGTTCATTCCAGTTTGTCTACGAAGCCCACGCCAAGCAAAACACACAAAACGGACGTTTCTACGCCAGTTTTGCCTTGGCTGTAAAATGGACAGGTAAGTTACGACGACGCCAAGGCACGAAAAAATTGGGACTTGTCCGGGCTCCGCGGCCGCGTTGCGTACCGCAAAAAGCTAAGGAAAACGTACGCGGCACCAGAACGCGATACGCGACGCAAACCTTTTGGTCCGGCAAGCCAAAATTTCTCTATTGGGCGAGCATCAAGCGCCTATTCGTTTTTTTTTCAGGGCTTATAATCCTCGCCACCGTCATCTGTAACCTCATACCGGAGTGGTGCCGATGGTTAAATGTAAGGTTTTCCAGGAATTCAGACATCTTATCGAAGTTTAACGGAGTTTTTTTTTGTTTTCAGCTAGACATCTACAGTGGCTACGAGTTCTACGTATACGTCCTCTTCGCCGCCAAACCAATCTTCAACACCTTTGTCGTCGGACTCGGCAATCGGGATTTACGGAAGAAGATTAGATCGTTGATTTCTGGGATTTTACCCCGATCCAAAACTTCGACAATAAGTTATTGATTGAGCGTTTGGCGACTAGCCACAGCTGTTTTTCAAAATAAATAGATTTTTAGTCGATGGTTTTCAGGAAACGCACCTAACTACCACCCACTTTTCACTCCAGTTTATCTTATTGGATCGTTTTTAGGTGCAAAACGCATAAAAGTAAACTAAAGAAATTTAATCCTTTTGAAAAACACAGAAATTGGAGATTTGTTCGGTTTATTTAAATCTTAAACTACTTGACTAATGTTTCGTTCGCTCGTCCCGTCACAAACTGATTAAACGCAAAACTAAACCAAATATAGTTAATTCTAAATATTAAGAAACACATGAGCGGGACTAGACAAATTTTTATATCTAAATTTTGTCAACTCAAAGATATTCCTGGAGAACGCGAATCGGATTAAAACTTCGGGGAACCCCCGCTAAATGTCACCCTATCCCCCTCTTTCTCTCCCCTCTCTCAATTCTCAGTATCTCTCGCCCGGCACATTGCCAGTTTCCCCCTTCCCCCTTGTTTTACCCGCCCTCATCATTTCAGGCCATCAATTGGATTTATAAAAACGCTAATAAGATTCTTAACGTCATTGGTTGTTTTAGGGCGTGGAGCTATTGATGTTTGGGGGGGCATCTTTTTTGGGGGCTTTTTCTGGCCTAAGCCTGTCTCAAAGCCTAAGCTAACCAAGCCAAGCCCAGCCTAAGCCAAAGCTAAGCCGAGCCTAGGCTTGGCCCAAGTCTAAGCTAATCCTAAGCTAGCTCTAGGCTAAAGTCTAAGCTAGAGGCTAGGCGAAACCTAATGTAGCCTACACACTAAAGCCTAAGCTAGAAGCCAAGGCTAAGCTCCACAGGCCTAAGCTAAGCTTAAGCCTACGCCAAGCCTAGGCATAAGCTAAGTCTAAGCCAAGCGTACGCAACGTTAAAGCTAAGCCTAAGCTTAGACCCAGGCCACCAAAAAAAACCCGTTTTATTCGGGTTCTTGCGTCAATTTTTTAGCTCTTGACTTGAATAGCTGAGATCTAGAGGAATTTGATTGCGCCAAAGCTAGTGTTTTCAAGAAAAACCTACAAAAACAAGGCAGAAGCTAGCAGGGATTCTTGGGGAATTTAGTTCCATACAGTCAAATCCATCTAAAAGCACGTTCAAAAGTCGCAATCCTCGTGAATTACCTAGCGTTATTGTTTGAAAATGCCTAGGGTGGATCACATTATTTTGGCATGGACTTTCAAGGCAAGCTAGCAGAGACCATTTGAGTGAAAATAAGGAAGATTCATAGTGTGACTTGCTGTAAATTCAAACGAACAATAGTCCCGAAAGAAAGCGGAAACCTCCTGATTTCCATAACGTCACTGGATGGCTGAACCTAGGATACAGCGTCTTAATGTTGATGATGTAAGGGCAAGCTAGCAGAGACAATTTGTGGAAAGAAAGGGTGATTTCCATACCTTTTGGCAATGCCAGACCAAAGCCTTGAGAATGCCAAAAGCTTGTGAATAACCTAGCGTCACTGGTTGGCGCTTCCGTCAACGGCAAAGCTGTTTTCTCTGAGCAAGCTAGCAGAAACCTTTTAGGAACTCTTCAGCATATTGTGTAAAAAAAAGTCATGAGAACGTGGTGAAGCCTCCAAATTACCTATCGTAATTGGCTTGATCAGCGAGCGATTGGCTGGCCGAATTCTAGGGTTAGGCCTTTTGAAGCTCTCGGGGCAAACTAGCAGGGGCTTTTGAGGAAATTGTCATGCGTCTTGTTTATTGTTTTTTATAACAGTAGCAGTTTAAGAAAAATAGATCTGGGTGTAAATATTTCCTGTTGATCCCCGAAAAGGAGGCTTGTTTTTCAGATTCTGATGCTCCACATCCGTTTTTCTCAAATATCAGTTCTCAAGATACCTTCTTTTTCTCCGCATTTTCTTATTCTTTTTATTCATTTTAAAAAGCTTCTAAACTACTAAAAATGTTTAGATGCTACTCTATTAAACGTGAAAGCCGTATCACTAAAAAAGGGAAGACATGGAGGGCTTTACGCCGAGGACGGCAGCCTCGGCGCCTGGCGCCTTGTTGAAGGACACGGATTTGGTGAGTGGAAATGATTACTAGATTTCTAAAAAAAAAATCAATGGATCAAGCTGATCGAAATCCTAAAAAAGCAAGCGCGATTAATTTTCTGTTCCATAGGAATTTTTAGGTAAACTGGCTGGAGAAGAAGCTCGGGGACTCTGAAGAATGGGGAGGACGAAATGCAGCGTCTTTTCTCAGCAAGGAGATGATCGAGGAGTTGGAGACGTGCTTTCAGGTACGGCAGTTAGATAGATAATATAGGTATCTTGGGGGGTTTCGTGTGTTTCTGATTGAAATCGTAATCATAGGCTTATCGAGAGAGAGGGAGGGAGGGGGAGAGAGAGAGAGAGAGAGAGAGAGAGAGAGATGCATATACTCTTGATAACTGAGCTTTTCCTGGAAAGCCGAACCCAATCGCCCAATTGACTAGTCTGATGCGTCATATCAAACCCAGACTGATGTGTAAAAATAGAGAAACATCGGCAAAGCGATGGAAAGGCGCCTCCAGTATGTTGTTAATTCACGGGAGGTTAGCCGATAGGATAAAAAATGAAGGCGCGGGTATTTCACACAATCTATCTGCCACACAAACTGTTTGCCAGTAGATTTTATCGTTGGAAGTGTTCCAAATTTTTCACGACCAAGACCATGAAGGAGGAATTGATCAGGAATCGTGGGGTAAGAAAACTTGCAGAAGCAGGCTTTGAAAATGGATAGTTAGGGATTCTTAGGTATCAAAACCCCCGGTTTATTATGCAAATTCCAGTTTCGATAATCTAGATAGAATTTTTCACGTGATATTTTTGGGTTCAAATTAACAAGTTCAATTTAATCTAGCTACCATACTTGATCAGCGGAAAATACCAACGTTAGCCGTAAATAACGCTGACGTCGCCTAGTCTTGGGTGCCGAATAAAATAGGAAGGCTTGGCGCAAGGCCAATAAAGGTTCATCGGCGAATTCAGTGCTCAGTTCCGCCCGGTGCACATACCGAATTAATTCTGTGGGTTCTCGAGGTTGGCGATGGTTTCATAAGCCTAAATTCTGTATTAAAACGCCTAAAAACTGATCGTTATACTAAGACAGTTACTCTAGTAAGCATTTTGATTTTTTCAGCGCCTGGAGACGAACATCAAGGTGAAGCTGCTGACGGCAATTCTTCACGTGCAGCCGAGGTTGATGGCAAATGTGGGTTTTTGTGTGATTTTTGTCCTAGATACCGTTTTCTAAATAGTGAAATTACTTTAGAAGAGTAAATTTAATTTTTAACTTTTAAAAAACGTTGCTTTTAGTGGAAACAGGAAATGTGTCAGTTGATCTACTTGGGGCATCGGGATCCGGACGACTGGGTTGAGGCAATTGCCGAGCTGATCAAGTGGGTTTTATTCCATTAATATTAGTAATTAGGCTTTTAGAAAAGTAGCATCTGGCTTTAAGATATTTTAATCGGCTTTAGATATCATTTTTCTTGAAATACACTTTCAAAAAAGGCAAAGGAAGCTTCTAAGCGCATCAAATGATGTAAAACCGTCGATTTTACAATTTATATAGCATAAAATCCGCTGAGAACTTGTTTATACACGCAGATTAATATTTTTCGTAACTAGAACAATAATTTTATTTATTTATTTAAGTAATTATTCTAATGCCGTAATTTTCAGAGATCTCCCAAATACTGGTCGTATCACCTTTGAGGCACCCGCTTCCGGTGAGGGCCACTATTCCACTACATTACAAGAGCTGAAAAATATTAGTAAGTTGTTAGAAATTTTTATGCATATTTTCTATGAATAGAGGTTTCATTTTTACAACCAAGTATTTTTAGTGAAACGCCACGCCCAGGCCGGCGATCTCCGATTATTACCTCCAAGCTCACGGATCGTCTCGGAAACGGCGCTAAAAGTTGGTAGAATTTAATAAAACGTTTTTTATGGTTTTGTATAAATCGATCTTAGCAGTTAAATCATTTTTAAATAATCCTAGCGCCTGTTATTTCCCGATTTTGCAGCAACAATTCGGCGTCGGCGAGCTCGAGTGCGAGAAGCACTTTACGCTGAAGCGGAAGCCAAAATCGCATTTGTTGAAAATCGAGATGTTGAAGCGTGGGTTTTTGCCAAAGTTTTTGCTCTTTTTAACCATTTTAAAGCAACTAGAGTACGAAATTTGACCAAAATCAAGCTAGATTTCTTTCCAGCCGCAAAAAAAACACCTAAAAATTCACGGATTTTATAGCTAAAAGTTATAAATTTGAAATTTTTTCGCAAGTTTTTGATGGCTGCAATTTGAGAAAACAGCTGTTTAACCGGTTACGACAGGTAAAGCAAGGCTAAAAACCTATTTTAGAAGCCGAAGCAGCCGCCAACCCGGCGGCAAATCAAAAACTCGGCTCCGTCCACAGCCTCCCCATTTGCAAGGTCCGATCGACGGCCAGAATCGGCAGAGAAGATAGTGGGTTTTTAAATCTACGTTTTTTGGCTATGGATTTGACTTCAATGGCCCTTTAAACTTAAAAAACACCTAATTTTTCTGTCCCAATGCGTGGAATGGTGCAAAACACGTGCAAACTCTCCGCCGGCTTTTCCAACGAGCCCAAGAAGTTCCAGCGGCCCGCGTTGAAACGGTGAGTGGGTTTCGACTTTTAAAGGGCCGAGAAAGGTATCGCTATGAATTATTGAAGCTGGAAGTTCCATAAAAGTTCGGAGCACGCAACACGCAACGCGCCTCTACGCTACACGCAACATGTCTGCCTCATGCTAAACGCAACGCGACGGCCATACGGGGCACGCGACGCGCTTACGAGTCAAGAGACGCGACGCCGCTGCCATATGAGACTCGCCTGGAGAAGTACCGTGACCCGCGACGCGTCTGCCAGTAGGACCACGCGACGCATCTCCGATGTGCGACACGCAACGCACAAAATACATACCACTCGCGACACGCGCTCTCAAACAAGTGCTCAAAAAACGCACCTCCTCCCACCCGCGATACGCAACGCGCACGCTCACACATGTAATGTAACGGATTACGCAACGGAACGTCGCAAGTCGGAAGGGTCCTTTCGCGGTTGAGAAAACATTACAGAATCCACCATCATGCATTGTCAGCCCCGTTACGGCCCTCTAAAACCTACACAAACAATCGTAACAACCACGTGCTTTTCAGAGAAGGCGGCGCAAAACTGCTCGACATCAACGAAATCCCGCAAGCGTTGAAGAAGCGGAAATGCGACGTTCTGGCGGAGGAGCGGAAGCGGAAAGCGGAAGAGAAAGAGGAAGCCAAGAAGCAGGAACGAGCATTGAGGGTATGGAATTCATGGTTCTGATGGTTGATCCATGTATTAGGAAGCCAAGCAGGAGGAGATGCGGAAAAAGCGGGAAGCGGAGAGATTGGAGGCGGAGAAGAGGCGCCAGGAGAAGATAGCCCAATCGAAGGCCAAGGCCAATAAGGTATGGGCTTGGGATTAACTTGTCGAGGTCGTATCTAACGTATGGACAATTTTAAAGGAACTGGAATCTATGAAAATCGATCCATTACATAAGCTAGGTCTCGATCGCTACGAGCGCGCGCAGAGTCGCCGGCAATTTTTTTGTAATTTTTGACATATTGAGTATACTTTAAGGCAGCGACATGCGTCGACACTAAAAACACAATCGAAACGTTGTGCCTTTTGGTGTGGAACGTATATCTCAAAACCTAGCCGATTAAACGGATCGATTCTCGCGTTTCTGACGCTTTAAAGAACAGTTTTAGTGGAATTTAGCTTTGATTCCACGATGGATTCATCGGTTTAATTGTCGACGATTATAAAACGCTACTAAAAATATTGAACTTTCTGTTCAGGTGGTTCGAAACGATTCGGTGACCTCGCAGGCGTCGCTGGATGAGACCATTGAGGTATGGCTGTAGCTAAAAAAAATGAAAAAAATAACATTCTAAAAGAGCTTAAAAATTAAAAATGCGCAATTAAAAATATGTAGAAACGTTAGACTTAAAAAGTAAATATTTAAAGGGGTGAAATTTAAAAATTTAACAAAAGTAGTTAATTTAATTGTTAATTCTGAAGCAATTTTCCCTAAATCGGTAAAAGCCCATTAAAAAAATCTAAATACCCATTTTCCAGGCCGTCATCAAATCCCCTCCGCCACCGCCAAAACCAACACCCAAAGTGTCTGTTGAACCGGCCCCAATCCCCAGATCAATTGTAAGTCTTCAACTTTTGGATGCTTACAAGTTTTTAGTTCGACGAAGCCATCCAAAACGAGACGGAAAAAGCAGTGGGATCCCTCACGCCAGACTCTCCGCATGGTGGACTGTTTCAGGCATGGAAAACTTAAAAAACCCGAATTTTCTAAATTTTAGCCAATTGCAAGTACTTCTTCGGAACGAAAGGTGGCGCCGCAGCCCTCGCCACTACTCTCCCCGGCTTCATCGGCTTCTCCCATGCAGGTCAGAGCAGTTTAGAGCGAATAGTTATGGGTTCTTTTACATTATCAGGGGGTTTTAAGTCCAGGAAAGCCTAGTAATATCTATCAAATATTTTAGTAGGGTTTAAACAAAAGGTAAACAAACCTTTTCAATCGAAAAGCAAACCAAGATACGAGAAAAACTTTTTCGGCGATTTTGTACTTTTTAACGAAACCATATACAGTTTTTAAGTTCACAGGAGTAAGAAAACAGTTTACAAAAATTAAACACTTTCCTTTATTAGAAAATTAATATTAGAAAAATCAGTTTCTCAGAAAAAATAGGTTCCTCTTCCAGTCCCGAAAGCCGAACGGACCATTTATGGATTAGAAGGCTTGCGAGTCCCTTTAAAGAGGCTTGGAAGGGCCAGAATTGACCTCTCGCCCTGACTTGGTCTCGACAGCTACCAGTGGCGTCAAAACACGCGTACCAAGATGCTTTTTATCGCCTGTAAAAACTTCGGTTTACGCAAAATGTTGTGATTCTTGACGTCTTTTGGCGCAGCGCGTAGCTGTCGAGACCCAGTCGGTAGCAAGGGTCGATTTTGTGCTTACTGGACGATTCAAAAAGAATGGACTTTAGTCACCTTCCTACAATACCGGCGGTCTATTCGCTTCTGTCGTACCGACGCCACCGCCTCCACAACAAACCAGGCCGGCTCCGAAAAACCCGGTGGACGAGGTGGGCTTCAAAAACTTCAAAAACTTCAACTTTGGGTTTAAACTTTGATCTCTAACCACTTAATTAGTGATCGAAACATCGAAAAATTGTGAAAAACTTTTTTTAGCGCATCTACGGTATCCTAAACCAGGTCCCAAGGCAGCCCGCGCCCGAGTCACAGGTGATTTTATACATTGAGCAGTTTAAAACGAGCCTTTCGCTTTAATAAAGCTTTAATATTTATATATGCAAAATAAGCTCTTATATATGAGATTAATGTATGACATTTTTAGCCTGAAAACGAGATCACCTCCCACCTCTTCCAACCCATCCAGCAACAAGTCAGAGAGCCGCAACAACCCGCCCAGATTTCGCAGGTTAGAGGTTATTTTGGATACTGTAATTTAAAAAGATATAAAATACCCAAAAATACTATCAAAAGTTATATAAATAACATTAAATATACAAAATATTTTTCCAATACCATAGTGCACCCTAAAAATTTTATTTTAGCAGCGCAGCTCCTCCGGAGAACTTCCGGCCTTCCGCCTGACTCATATGAACCAACCGCCACGACAAGGGCTTCTAAATGCGCAAGGACAGGTGAGAATTCTATACCTGAGAACCGCGACTTCACAATACCTGTGAAATGCTTCCGACGACTTTTTTTAGCCGATCCGTGTCCTCGTCCAACAAGCCCCGCCCCGACAAGTTCAAGCAGTTCCGGTGCAGCAAGTCGTTCAGCAACAACAGCCTCAACAGCACCAGCAACAACAACAACAGCAGCAACAAGTTCAGCAACAGCCGCAACCCCGGATGTTCCAGACCATTCAGCAACAAACAGCGCCGAATGGGCAGACGATATACGTCAGAAGAACGGTCTGTAGATGCTCAGGGTTTCTTTCTTCGCACTTTTTCTCTCTCTCACTCTCTCTCTCTCTCTCTCTCTCTCTCTCTATCTCTCTCTCTCTACGTCTCTCTCCCACCCTCTCACTCCCTTTCTCACACTCTCTGGTGATCTCTCTTACTCTCGCTCGCTCGCTCTCTCTCGCTCTCTCTGTCCAATCTGTTCTTTTTCAGATCCCTGTTCAGCAACAACCTGGAGGACAAATTCAAGCCCAACAGCCCCAACAGCAACAACCCCAATTCCTCCGCCAAGCTGTGCAACGCCAGCCCGAGCAGCCGCCCATGGATAAGGTATCGGTTTTTAGAGATTAAGGCGGTTAAGGTATGCTCCAAACAGCCTTGCAGTAATGGAAAATATTTAAAACTTCTAGACCGAGCTCGTCCGACGTCAATGCGAGGAAATGCTGCGCACCGCCAACTCCCTCGATGCGAATAGCCGAAAAATTGTGGTCGACTTCATGTGCGGGAATAAAGGTTTGTACATAACGAAATCATTGGGATTTTGGGATTGCTGTAGGCTCTATCTGGATTACTGTAGGAATTTAATGAGCGTATTTTTAGTCAACCCACGCCCTGACATTGGCCAGGTCCTGACCATCAAGCTGTCGGAAAATATCGAAGACGGCGTGATGAATGGGATGCAAGCCAAATGGAGGGCTGAGACGTTCTTCCAGGTATGTATTTAGCTCTCTCTCGCTCAAGCGCGCTTTCTCTTGCTCTCTCACTAAATATCTCTCACTAGATCTCTCTCTCGCTCTCTCTCGCTCACCCTCGCTCTCTATCGCTCTCGGTCTCTCTCGGTCTGTCTCGGTCTCTCTCGGTCTCTCTCTATCGCTCTCGGTCTCTCTCGGTCTCTCTTGGTCTCTCTATCGCTCTCGGTCTCTCTCGGTCTCTCGCGGTCTCTCTCTCTTTTACTCTCACTCTTTCATTTATTAGCTCGCGCTTTTCTCGCTCTCTCTCGCGCTCTCTCTCTCGATCTCTCCCTCTCTCATTCTATCTCCCCCATAGACCGCCATTTCAGATGGACTTTTCCACGGGTGAATGGAAACGGTTGCGAAAATGCAAATTGTTGACGAACGCCGAGTTGGAGCAGGTAATAGTGATTTATTTTATTTATTTATTTATTCTGCGCACAGGGCGCCGTTGCACACGCAACGAGGTAAAAAAAATCACAGAAAAGGGGGGAGGAACCATTGAGAAAGAAAAAAAAAAAAAAAAAAAAAAAAGGTGGCGGATGGGGGGTTTGTGACGATTTATAAGGTGGACGATCCTTGGGCTGTTCTCCTGTCAGCATGGCGGTACTACCCCGTAGGGCATCCCGCTAGTGAGATCACTTTTTGCTTACTGGGAAGTCGAGCGTTGAGGATTTAGTTGGGGGAGAAGTCACATGGATAGGGTATAGGCGGGGGTAAGTATTTAGGGCAGCATACAGAAAGGAAATTGATAAACAAATTCTGCCATTGGTGTAGGTGGTGACGGGCTGACGGACGGGGAAGACCGCGGTGAAGCCGTTGCTTGAAAAAGGTGTTGGTGTGCGGCTGTGCGTAGAGTTCATTCTAAAGCAAGAGGCCGACAAGGCGGCGTAAGATTAGAGGTGAACCAAGAGGAGATGATATTGTGGCTGGTCGTGAGCTAGGTCTTGGGATCAATTTTAAGAATTTGAAGTAGATCAAGCTTGCGTAAACACTGCCGGAAAGAATGGGGGCTACGCTGTGCTAAGATGCGAGGAGGTAGCAGGTTGAACCACCGGGTGATGCGGGAAGAGAAAGCGCATCTGCGGGACTCAGTTCTAGCTTTGGGAACTTGGAAGAGCAGCCTCTTGTTTCTACCAAAACCCACTTTATAGGTAAAAATAGAGGACCGGGGGACGTGGCAGAGGCCATGGAGGATTTTAAAGCCTTGGGCGAGGTCGTTACTTATGCGTCTGTGATGGAGAGTATGAAGTTTGAGGTACTCCAATCTAACAGGATATGATTGGGGCGGGAGGTTACAGCGCTGGAACACTATTCGTGTAAAGGTCTTCTGAATTTTTTCCAATTTGTCGCACCAGACCTTGGTCCGCGGTGACCAAATAGGCGAGGCGAACTCGACAATTGGCAGGACATAGGTCTTAAAACACTTGACGAGCAATGGGGGATCACGGATTTTTAAGTTTCTGAGTAGGGAAAACATAGCACGGGACGCCTTAAGGTAACGCTGTTCAAGGGTCGGGTTGTTGAGAAGTCTATCAGTTACGATGATGCCAAGATCTCTAATTTGCGGAACACTGGAAAGCTGGTGGCCATCCAATAGGTAAGCATTTTTGGGATTAGAAACTCCAAGATACAATAAATGGCATTTCTCAATCGAGAAAGATAGACCACTAGAAGAAGCCCAGGAAGAGAAACTATCTATGGCACTTTGAAAAATTTCGTGCGCGTGCGATTGATCGCTCCTGTTATAAGTAATGTACAGTTTAACGTCATCAGCAAACATTTTGATCGAAACGCGGGGATGATGGGCGAGGGCAGATGGGAGCGCTGCTGTGAAAATAGAGAAGAGAAGGGGGCCTAGAACGGAACCTTGCGGAACGCCGCTATTGACGGGAGAGGCGGAGCTAAATGTATCGTTTATCCGGACTTTAAAAGTACGACCACGCAAGTAATCACGCAACCAATTTAGGAGTGGACCCGAGATACCACAATCAAAACACCGTGAAAGGAGCAAGGAGGAGTCAACAGTATCGAACGCCCTAGAAAAATCAAAATAGGCAATGTCCACTGAATTTTTTGCCTCGAGGGCCGCGCCCCACTCTTCATGGCTAACCAAAAGCTGATCAACAACCGAGGCACGACTCCTGAAGCCAAACTGTTGCTCGGGCAGCAAGTTAAAACGCTCCAAATAAGGAGACAGACGGTTTTTTACGAGTCTTTCCATGATTTTCAACGGGGTGGGAAGGATGGAAATAGGTCTATAAGATGCCGGGTCACTAGGGCACTTGGAAGGTTTAAGGATTGGGGTGATAAGGGATAGTTTCCGAGGACCGGGCAATTTTTCCTAGGTGGGAGCGAGAGTTATAAATGTGGGCCGGTGGTAATGAAAGGCGCGGGCACATTTTTTGTAAATGATTGGCGGAATCCCGTCAGAAGGCAAAGAGTAACTGACTTTGGATCGATTGAGTTCGTGCATGATTTCCCCCGGTAGAAATAGAAAGTTACCGATACGACCATGTGTGCGTTGGGAAAGTGAGAGGATAGGCGAAAACGGGCTAGGGTTGGTATCAACGCTGCGGTGGGCTTGAAGGAACGTGTTGGCAAGGAGCTCGCTTTTGTCTTTATCTAGTATGAGTGGCAAAACAGAGCCGGGCTTGCGTAATGGTGTAGTAAACCGTGGGGAAGATTTACGGAAACTCTTTAGAAAGCCGAAAAGTTGCTTGCCGAATTTGAAATTAAATAGTTTACGTTGTCTGTATTCTTCCCAGCGTCGGATCTTAAATGAAACACGTTCGCATAGTTTTAGGTAACTTTTACGTAAGCCGGGAGAGGTGTCTAATCTTCGAAATAGATTGTCCTTAAGGCTAATGAGCTTACGAATATGGCTAGGGAACAGTTGTTTGTCAGGAGCAGAGGACAGGGCAATGGGGGTGAAAAGTGAAATGCCGGTTCGTACTATGCTAAGAAAGTGATCGTAGATTTCGTCCAAATTAGCGTGATCCGAAAGCTCGGAATCCCAGTCAAAACTTTCAATGAAATTACCAAGGGCGGAAAAATCGGTTTTAGCGTATGCGTAACGAGGTTGGGAGTGGGGCGGCGGGGGCAGGGTGGAGGCATGAAGTACGAAATGGAGCGCCAGATGGTCAGAGGGCAGGAAAGCGGGTGATACCGAAGCCTGTGAACAGAAGGTGTTGTCTTGCGTCAAAACCCAGTCGATAATACGAGTACCTTTTCTATTGGTTGGCTTGGAAACTAATTGGGAGAGGGAAGCGGCTGGGAGCAGGGCGTGCGCAGGGCATGTGGGAGAGCAACCGCTAGGCAAGAATTAGCGTTCCTATCGCCGACGGCGATGGAAGGGCCGGGGTGCGCAAAAGTATCTAAGAGATCGGCAAAAAAAGCATCGTCGCTCTTTTTCTTACTATTCGGAGGCCTATAAAATACCGAAAATTTGTGGGTGGTGTTGTTTAGGAAGATATCAGCGGTAATAATCTCAGCGGTGCTAGATGCGATGACCTGAACTATTGGTAGAGAGTCGCGGTAAAAGGATGGCAACGCCTCCGCCACGCGAATGACGATCGCGACGGCCGATTTTATAAGGAAGGTCGGAAAGTAGGTCGAGATCGGTGAATTTGTCAGATAACCAGGTTTCTGCAAGTCCAACGATATCTGGCTTAACGAGAATCAAAAAAGCGCGGAGGTCTAGAATTTTGTTGCAGAGACTACGGGCGTTTAAGTAGTAGCAATGGATACCGGGTGGGGAAAAGCTATTAGACTGCTTGGGCAACGGCGCGCTGTCCTAGTGGTTAAGTGGGGCGACGGGGTTGGAGGGCGCACGCGCGGCGGTCTTTTGTGGCGGGGATAGGCCGGAGCTGGCGGGGGCAAGGTTGCGTTTCAGGGCAGAAGCCGAGGAGTGGTGATTGAGAAGAGAAGTGGAAGAAAAATTGTTAAACACGACCTGCTCCTTGTGTTTTCCTTGATTTTGTTTGAACTGATTGACGTTGTCCTTGAGCATAACTGTCCCGGCGTAAACCACATGCTGCTTCCCGGTCTGGGTGGTCAAAGTTTGGGCCTGCTCACGCTTGACTGCGGCTTCCTTGCGCTGTTCGAGGGTGAGGGAGGGGCGGACGCGGATGTTTCTGTAAAGATCGCTTCGGCGGCCATGAGAGGAGAAAACACGTATAAAACTGGAAGCAGAGGTGGATGACGTGAAAAATGCTTTGAGAAGACGCGGACGGGCACCCGTTGGATCACGTTTACCGAGCCTCTCCGTGGCGTAGATTGTGGATGTGAGACCCATGTTATCAGAGAGATCTCTGACATAGTTTAGGTCATCAGAGTTGCGAGCGGATGGAGTGCCGAGTTCGGATTCACGAACACCAACCAGGACAGCGATCCTGGCCCGCTCCTTCTCCTCCACAACCGCCACGGCGGCATTGTTGGCCTCACGAATTAGGCTCTCGGAAAGAAAGGAGGTAATTACTCCCAACGATGCAAGAGCTTCGGCCTTCGATTCGGGGGAATTGGGTGAGGAATCTATGAACGTTTTGAGGAAATTGAGGGCAACATTGAGCGCGGGGTCTTGTTGTTCAGCGGGATCAAACATGTCCGAGTCGACCATGTTGAGAATAAGGTAAAACGCGACTTGAAAAGTGAAACGCGACTTGAAAAGTGAAACGCGGACGCGAAAAGTGAAACGCGGACGCGAAAAGTGAAACGCGGACGCGAAAAGTGAAACGCGGACGCGAAAAGTGAAACGCGGACGCGAAAAGTGAAACGCGGACGCGAAAAGTGAAACGCGGACGCGAAAAGTGAAACGAGTGGAAAAGTGAAACGAGTGGAGTAGAGGGTGAACCGAAATTTAATATCCTTTAAATATGTATAACTTAATTAGCATAACTTTTTAGCTGGGCTACTCCGTTCCGCAACAGCAACAACAAGCCCCCAATATGTATCAAGCTTTTTAAAGAGGACCATTCACTCTCACATTCGCTCTCTCTCTCTTTCTCTCTTTCTCTCTCTCCTTTCTACGCTGTATATTTCAAGCAAATTTTCGTTTTTTTTCCAAAATTGCCACCCGCCAGCCACACACACACCAAAATATACCTCGCTCGCTGCCCCCTATTTGCCGGAATGACAGTATACCGTATCTCATTCATGCATTTCTGCATTTCCAAATAATTATGCAAATTTGAATTACCTGCAGAAATATACTTTAGCAAGCCCTGCTTTAATGCACCATTTCAGAATCCATTTTTGTGATTTTTTTAACATTTTTAAAGGTATCAATAATTCTTTCAGCCCACTACGTTGTGATTTTCCGCGTCGATACGTGTGTTATAGTGGCGTAATGGAATAAATGTTAGTTATTAATTAATTTCTAGTTTAATTAAGTGCATTTAAATGGGGTTTTTTGAGGTCAGGGCTTTTTTAAACTTTTTATTCTACCAACTACCGTAGCAAAAAAATACAAATGTTGTCTTGCGTGAGCGATATACGACTACAAACTACAGGATGGGAGCGTATCGAAACGGTAATGGCACACTCATAATTTAGGCGATAATTACAGGGAAAATAAGGTATCGTACTCTCCGTAAGAAGGCTTATTCGCTTTACCAGACATTAAAAAAGCATAAAATCCGGATAAAAATTGAGTTAAGCGAGCAAATTGACCATCGGTGGCGAATGGTCGTGCTTGACGTTCTTGCGGTTGATCGAGAAGTTGCGCTTGATTTCCTAAAGAGAATACAATTTTTCAAAGAGAAGCGGTAATTTCAAAAGGATTCCAGGCAATATTTGAAATCTACGCTAAATTCACTCTAGAATAAGTTTTGAAAACGTTGAATTTCACCCAAAAATGGCTTGAGAACGGCAAATTTTTAGCATTCCAATCGATTACGACTTGAAATCTAGTGCCGTACGGTAAAATACGGTAAATTCATAAAAATGTATTCAAAGCGCCAAAATTCTATGCTTTATTTTGAGACCTGCGCGAAATTAGGTGTAAAATAAGCTTTGAAAACCCCTGAATTCGATCAAAATGGACCGAAAACTGCTAATCTATCATTGCGAAACCGATTACGCCATGAAAACCGTCAATGGTGCGTCTTTTCGCCAATCACGTAATGCTCAAAACTACAGCAATGAAGTTATTAAAACCCCCCTTACCGTATCGGTGGACTCGAAGAATTGACGGCGCTGCGACAGCGGAACCAGATCGGTCAGCACGTGGGTCTCGGCGCGGACCTGGCGTCATGTATTTCACTTAATGGGATAGGCGATACCTTGTACTCGGTGACAACGGGCTCTTCAAAAGCCGGGCTCATCGGCTTCTGGTGGTGCTCAACGTGGTGCTCGTGGTGCTCATGGTGCTGATGGTCGGCATGGCCATTGTGGTGGTTGACAGCGCTGTTGGTGAGTGTGGCCTGCGAGTCGACCGACGAGCGCTTGCTGGACTTGGCGGTGTTGGTCTGAAACGAGCATCATGCAGTTAATGTCGCGAGAGGAGGGTTGTGTAACGGACGCGTCGCGTGCAACGGTCAGTGACTGATCAGTTACAGAGTGAAACCCCCCCCCCGCGCCCTAGAGGTCTGCAGCCGTGTCCGATTTTTATGATTTAGGTATTTATCGAAAGCTCTCGAAATGGCGAGAACATGAGCAGTTTTCGTTTTCTAGACCAAGTGATTTAGCTGTACGTTTTTATCACGGAAAACTGTGAAAAGAGCTGATTTCTGCTGATCCAGTGTCTCTCCTCGCTTTCTAACTTTTATTGATATTTTTGCGAAACGGGTGGGTTTTCTGATGTTTTTCTGACGATGCTGGGTTTTTAAAAAAAAAACGCAATTTAGAGATGACAGCCTTCTGCAAGCCGTTTGCGAAAACACAGCTTGAATACCGCTTAAACTGACAAGGGAACCTCAAGTTGGCACGGTGGAATTTCGAAAAACGCTCGCGGCTACCCCTAGGTTTTCGACTATGGCGATTCCAACGCTCTAGTCAGAATTTCCTTAATGGGGCTCTGGACCGTGATACAGCACTTCCGGAAAATGATGATTTACATCGGAAAAATTAGCATTAGCGATCGGTTTATGAGGCTCTCCCATGACTATGGAATCACCAGTTGAATGGCCGGGTGGTAAGCGACTCGCCCGATGGATGTCTGACGGTTTTGAATCCGCTCGCAATTTTTTATTTTGCTTTTGGACCGGAACTTTCTGCCCAACTCAAGTTTTCATTACTTTTTTCCTCTAGTGATTCTGTTTCTGAAATGCCTAAAAACGTTAGCAAAGCCAAAAAATTCAAAAATATCTCAAGTCAACAGAGTGGCCCATTTGTAAAAAACGGAGATGGGCAGACCCAGCTGTTGTATAATTTTGCGAGTTTTGAGGCTTCTTTGGAGTAATCAGCCTGGAGCCATAACCAAAAAATTTTCTTATAGTAAAAACCAAAAGTTAGAGTTGGGCAGAAAGTTCCGGTCAAAAAGCAAAATAAAAAATTGCGAGCGGATTCAAACCCTCGTCAGTATCCTATCAAGTGAGTCGCTTACCACTCGGCCATTCAACTGGTGATTCCATAGTGATGGGAGAGCCTCATAAACCTATCGCTAATGCTAATTTTTTGGATGTAAATCATCATTTTCCGGAAGTGCTGTATCACGGTCCAGAGCCCCATTAAGGAAATTCTGACTAGAGCGTTGGAATCGCCATAGTCGAAAACCTAGGGGTAGCCGCGAGCGTTTCTCGAAATTCCACCGTGTCAGCAAAAGGGTTCCCTTGTGAGTTTTACCAAAAAGCCTGTCCTTTTAGTGGAAAAAAATGCCGACATTCCAACACAAAGTTCCGGGATTACGGAAATCGGAGTAACGTGCTGGACTGGCCTTTTCTAAAACTTCCGATACAAAACCTATATCCTAAAAATCCGACATGAGTTCGGCCGGCTAGAGTGGGAGATTTTTTGGGACACCCGGTACGGTCAGAGCCAGCTGTTGCGGTTTTTGGACGCGCGTCACGGATGCGCGCCTCGCCTTTTTTACCCACCTGGCTCCTACGGCTTCCATGGCTGTGGTGGCTGGCCTGGCTGCCATGGTGGCTTCCATGGTGACTGTGGTGGTGGCTATGATGGCTGTGGTGACTCGGCTGGTGCGATTGGTGTGTGTGATGGGACTGCTGGGTATGGTGGCTGTGATGGCTGCCTCCATGGCTGACGACAGTTCCATTGCCCTGATGGCTACGAACGGCCGAGTGGGCGACGCTCCCGGCGACGCTGCCCACCTTCGGGGTTGGCGGCAGACTTCGAAGGCAGGCGAGGCACTGAAGGTACGGGGTTGCGTTAGGTTGATTTCACGCGTATAGAAAGCACCGTATTACTGAAACGCTGCATGTTGCTGACACTTGGCAATCCGTGACTACTATTGACCTACGCACGGTATTCGGCAGCGAGTGGACTTAGGACCCCTAAAGTCTGGTCCCCTGCCTTAGTTTATTCTGAACCCTCGTACGCGCAGAACGTACAGACTGTTACGTACAGAAAAACTGCGCGTAGCCAAGCAATGGCAACGCGTGGCTATCGACCTATTCATAGGGTGCTTCTGTCGACTTTCGGCCGCACGTAGTCTGCAGTTCTCTAATTCAGCTGGATCGTGTCTCTCCTAGCTCTAAACGCCGCTCGCACAGTTTTGTACGTACAGAGCAACCGCACGTAATTAAGAAACGACAACGCGCCGCGCCGTGCGTACTCCTCGTGCTAGCACGTTAACTCTTTCGA
>CATQJA010001271.1:0-11265 GCA_958295435.1 Mesorhabditis spiculigera | reverse complement strand
GGTTCCCGCAATTTTCCTGCTAGCCGATAAACTCCGAAACAAACTATCTGTTTGGGAATATCACGACGAGGCGCTCTCCGAAGGGAAGTGGGCGACGACCTACGAAGGCTGTTGCTGCCCAAAGCCGCCTAACTTTTGTACATTCCTTTCTGTTTCCCCACATGATCTATTCATTACCGGTCATTACATCCCCAATAAAAACTGCCGCAACTTTTTTCGGCCGTCAAGCCAATTTACGTGCACACTTTTTTCCAGATCATGATCTCCGCTCATTTTTTTGGCGCCACTGATTTGCATTCCCTTGCTGGAACTATTTTTCTAGCTGTAAAGCTACGACATAACATTATTACCAATACTGTTTTCGTGTTTTCTAAAAAACTTGGCATCACTCAGCTCGTTTTTGCTCAGCGCGGCTTAGTTTTCAGGATTGGCTGTCATCAGGCACTCTGGCGGGAAATGAGAATCGAGAGAGGGTGGCAGGCGGGGAGTGATGAGCTGGCAAATCGCCAGCCGACGATTGACTTGAACGGGTTTACAGGCGGTAAGCTTAGTTGCAATTTCTCGCGCGAAGATTAAAGCGCTGTTTTCTGTTGCGGGTCCGCGAACTTTTGCGGCTCTTTGCGATAACTTTTCTTCGAAAAGCTGCCGGATACCCACCTATCGCTACCTCCACGCGACAGCGTTATCCGTAAAATCTTCGAAATCTCTGCGATTTTGTTGGCTTTCGATAGCTCTTGAAGCGGCGAGCAAACAAGCGCTTTCTTTTTGTTAGGTTAAAAATTTGAATGCTGGCTGTTTATGACCGGAAAGCAGAAGGCTGGGTGTCACAAGAACCACATTTTAATTACCGTTTCAACGTTAAAAAACTCTGGGTGGGAGACTTTGATCCAACTCGTTGGCGTCAATACAATTCGAAGAGAATGTTTTCCTGGGCAAGAAGGCACTTGTTCGATTTTGCTAATTTCCATCCTCTAATTTTTTACAGGGCCATTGAAGATGCGTTTTTTGGCATTTTTGCCAGCTTTTCAGCATCATAACCTTCTTGTCCTTTCCAGATCCTGCTCTCACAACAGATTAGGAATCTGCGTGTCAGGTTATCCCCGTTTGACTTATTTTTGGCGCGAATTCGGTGCACTTTCCCCGACAAGCTTCCGGCGGACAGAACCGTTCGAAACTTCGTTTTTCCTCTCTCTCTTTTTTCTGGTCTTGAAAATGTGACAAAAACTGTTCGGGTAAGGATGCTAGACTGAATTGACGCCATCGAAATACCACGGGTCAGCAGCGTCTTCGCACTCAGGCAGGGCCCCAGCCACTTTAAATGAACTCATTGGTGTTCTTACTATGCGTTACGTTCAATCAGCGTTTGTTTCCATTATTTTTTTCATTATAGGCCACCATCTAGTCTTCCCGCCCCCAGTGGAAACGCCGCAGGGCGCCGGTAAGAACGAACTAAGGACGAGTTTTTTGTGAGGTTTTTGCGAATTAGTGGTTACAGCCATGATTTTGTATTCGCGGTAATATTCAGTTTTTGCTTCTACTCCACCGCGCGATCGATCGTGTCGTCTGCGAGCCGAAATCCCAGGACCCGAAAATGAAAGGAAACTTCTTGACGCTAAAGTGCAAGAATTTCATGATGTAAGAAAAAGTTAGAAAGTTAAGAAAAATTTATTTAGTAACAGATGCGTCTTCAGGGTTGCGGATTTTGAGGAGTGCTCTGGCGTGAGGGACGATAGAAACTCGAGTAATCTGAGTGAGTTAGCTGCTTTGCATTTTCCCGGTCCGCCCGGAGGATTAGGCACCAGTACTGGAGTTTTTGGGGGGTGAAACGTAGCATTGCACTAGTATATTGGGTTTTGAATTTTTTAGTGGGTTTTTTATTCTTAGGCCTTTCGTTTTTCGGTTTTCATGCCTTTTTCGGACAAGGTCAAAAAATTTTGGAAAAAATTATGTATGTTTTAGGAGTTTTGATATCGAGAAAGAGCGTAGAATGCTACAAAAGGGGTTTATCTTGATTTTAAGTAATGTAAATGCTTTAAATTAGATTTATGCTGATTCTCGGCTGTGTAAAATGCTAGAACAAAAGCTCATTTCGGTCATCGGTGGTGCAAATGCTTTAAAATTGGTTTATTTTTATTAGAATAGTGTAACATTCAAGAAAAATGGCTTTTATCTTGATCGTAAATAGTCATAAAATGCTATAAAAGTTTTTCTATTGATTGTGGGGCTGGCACACGGGCTGGGGCAGAAAAATTCATCCCGCTAACTGTCCAGAACCGAATGACTTGTTTAGACGGCTTCTCCCTCGACTACCCGTTCTTCTACCGCGCCCCGTTTACCGTGCTCGACGACGGCTGGAACGCGTTCGACGTGGAGACGGAATTCTCGCGAATCTCGCTTTGCGCCCCCGAGCTCTACCGGATATCCGAGGTCAACAAGGATTTTAAGGTCTTTTGAACGTGGAAGTCTTTGAGAGCATTTTAGGTGTGCGCACGTCCTACCCGGAAAAAGTGGTCGTGCCTAGAGTGTTCTGGCGTGATTACCCGACGGATAAGCGCAACGTTTCGTGATGGCAGCCGATTTCCGGTGTTGGCGTATTTTCATAAACCTACGAAGGTGTGTTTGGAAGTTGATTTTTGTCTTGATCGAAGCCATTTTTTGTTGCAGACTTCAGATTGTACTTTCCTTTGACTTGACATTGACTAGTTTCAGATCCAGGTTTTATGAAATGTAAAAATCGAAAGCTCACGAAAAGGACAAAACAAGAATATATCTTGTTTTGTCTGATTTTTTAGTGTAAACGGTGATATTAAATTAATTTCGGGAAACACGCCGAATTGTCACGACTTTTCCGCCGCTCAAAAATACCACGTTTTGCAAAATTGGCGGCTGTCATTTTGCATTTTTGGGAAGATGGGAAGTTTTGAAAACTGCGGAAAATGCGAATTCCAAAATTGGGGAGAAAATATCGAGATAGCGAACCTTTAGCTTTTAGCTTTCCGCGAGCATTCGATTTAGACCTAAATAACACAAAATCGAACACCCCTTTTTTGGACAACTTTTAATTTCCGGCTTTGCCTAAATCTATTGAAGTTTGCAATTTTTTCAGTTCATAAAAATTTTTATAAATTTTCAGTCGCCAGTATGGTAATCCGCCCCAGCCAACCGTTGATCAGGCCGACGAATCGACGGTGCAAGAGAACAGACGATAAACGCGTTCACCGCGACTCCCGCGGTATCATCATCGACACCCGGGGCAAGCAGCAGGCCGCACTTTCCAAGGCCAAAGGTGAGAGCTTCTTGTTTTTGTAGGTGACACGACTGGGAATTAGTTATTTATTTTGCGGACTTGAAAAACTGCCCGTAGTGCGATTTTTTTCTCTTTAAATTGAAGGGATGAGCTGTTATTTTTAGGTACTGGCAACTGAGGGTGCTCTTAATTCTCACTCCCAATGGCGTTATTTCAACTGTGCCTCGCCCAGGATCAAGGATTTACACGATTCGCTGGCAAAAATGGTTGATAGTACGTGGGCCGAGATATTCTTTACGAACCTATCAACGTTATGCGCTTCAGTTTGTTTATTACGCAGAAATTTCGTTACGCTCGGCAATCATTACCCGGAGGCATTTCCGGTTGACTTTAGCTGTCGGGGACCCACCCTTTTTCGCCACAACCCCCTAGTTTTGTTAGATAAGTTGGACGCACCCATCGTTGTAAGTGTATTCTTAGCCATTACTGAGCATAAAAACGGCAAAGTAAAAAAAAATCAATGTTTAGGTTTTGATGTTTTGGGCGGCGCAAAATGACGAAATTTTCGTGGGTTTTCTATGGTTGTTCGAACCTTTTGTAATTTTTTCTATTTGAGGCATGAACTACCTTGGCACTAAAAACTTAAAACACTCCACATCCGTGCTATGCTGACCCGAGACGCTAGCGAAAAAGGATGATGACTGGCTGATTCGACAGAAAACCACCCAATTGATTTGCCAGAAAAACAGGAGAAACCCGACCAAACCGATCCACACTCCCGTCTTTCTCGGCTTTGCATATTCACCACACCAGCGACCTGGAGTTTCGCATAACGAAATACGGGTCAGTGTTTTTGTTTTGTTGCTACAAGATATTTGGTACCGGAGAATTAGCACGGCCCCATGACAAATTCTTAACGATTTTCACGGAATTTTGCGCAGTTTTTAGATATGAAAAGCTCATTAAAACTTAGAGAAATTTTCGAGAAATGTTAATTCTTGGCTAAGAGTGTATGAAAAATGACCAAAGCACTATTTTCCAGTATGCCTGGACCGGTCGGTCTCGTCGGACCGCTGGATGTCGAAGATCGGGTCGGCCGGCTGGCTATCCTCAGTGGCCGACTACCTGAACGCGGCGGCGAACGTGGCGCAATGCGTGGCCTGCGAAGGTAGTTCAGGTGCGTAGTGACAGACACCTGGTGGTTGACTGCTTTTATCATTTGCAAGGGCACGCTGCGTGCTCCGGGTTCTTGCGCATTATCGGGGGTCAGTTTTTTCCTATATAGTAAACTACGAAATAAATTTTTGTTTGGAATTTTGGGTGAAAATCGTCCAGTTTTGGCCAGAAACTATATTTTTTTTTTGTATTATATATTGATAAAATTTTCTAGACCATTCAAGTACAGTAAAAAGTTTAGAGAGTTGAGTTGATTTATACTAAGAATGGATCCTTAGAAAAAAGTTGATCCCCCGATAATGGGAAAGAAGCGCGCTTGGAAAAGCCGAATCGCAATGTTGTTGCTTCCTTTTTCGGCCTTGGAATTTGGCTGCGATTGAATTTGGCTGATTAGTTTTTAGTTCTAGTCCTAGTGGCCATTTTCGTTTGCCCTTTTAGTTTTGAGCTTTATTTTTTAGAAGTCCCGGTGGTGGTCCACGGCGGCGAGGGCGTCGATTCGACGCTTTTCGTCACGGCATTGGCACAGATTCTGCTCGATCCGGACGCGAGAACGATTAGAGGGTACTTTATGCGATTTCGACTCGTTTTATTGCCAATTCTAGGTTCGAGTCGGTGATCGAGCGCGAGTGGATCTCTGGAGGACATCCGTTTGGGTTGCGGAATGCTCACTCGGCGTTCGCAGAGGGTGCCATCACAGGCCCGTACGAATCGCCCGTCTTCCTGGCCTTCCTGGATTGTGTGTGGCAGGTAAAAATTGATCTTACAGAATTTGACATTAGCGTTTTTAATAAGCTACAAACTCTAAAACCTTTCAAAAAGGCCAAAAGTTAATTCTTTTCTAAACTAAAAATCATTCTCATAAATTCTTCGAAATTTTTGGCCCTAAAATCGACCATTTTGGTCGAAAAAAGTATATTTTTGGTATTGTTTACAAAAGTTTGTAAAATTTTTACGTTTTAGAATAGTATAAAACAGTTTAGAAACACCTTCGCTCTTGTTCTTTCAAAAATTGGATCCCAGGAAAAAGTTGATTCCCCCCCGATAACGCCAAAGAACCCTCCACTTTTCTCATTTCAGATGTGCGCCCAGTTCCCGCACTCGTTCGAGTTCACCGAGAATTTCCTGCTCGACCTCTTCGAGCACTCGTACGCCTCAGAGTTTGGCTCGTTTCTGGGGAACAACGAGATGGTTGGCGATTTCCATAATTTTTCATCCTGTCCGTTTAGGAGAAGTTCAAGCACAACGTGAAGAAGCACACCGTCTCCCTCTGGTCCTACGTCAACAACCCGGAAATTCTGAAGGGCTACGTGAACACACTGTACGAGCCGAACGAGTCGGTGCTGTGGCCCAGCGTGTCGCCGCAGAGCATTGTGAGTTTAGGAGACCGCGAAGACTTGAAGAAGCGGTTCTGGACTGTTAGCGGGGGGAGAGAAGGCAAATTTCTCCCTATGATCCTCTACTGTTTTATAACAAAATATAAACCATTTTCTTTAGCATTTTCCATAGTTCTTGGATAGAAAAACATTATAAAAAAATAATAAAAACTTTTGAATTTTCAGAATTTTTAAAAACTTTTTTTTTGTAACGTTCTAGAACTCAAAAACTGAATGCATTACGTATCATCAACTGGTGGAAAAACAGAAAATTGTTCCCCTGCTAAACCCCCCCCCCCCTGACAGTGCAGAACCGAAGAAGCCCGAGGCGTTTGCACAGTTTTTTTTTGACCCAGTTTACGCCATCTGAGCGAGGTTTTGGACAATACCTAATTTGGAACCCGGATCATTTCCCTAATACCTCCCAACCCCCAAAAAAATTGGCCAAAGCTAGCCAAATCGGGTTTCTAAAATTGTTTTTGCGGTTTTGACCTGATGAGAAACACGCTAGAAAGACGTTACGCTACGTTTTTCTGTATCTGATTGTCTTGCGAAATAGCGTTTTCTAGACCAAAAATCGACCGAAACTGACCCTTGGGATTTTCAATAATTAAAAAAATGGCTTATTGGCATAATTCGTTGGTTTAGCAAATCTGGGAGCGCCTCTTCCTACGCTGGCAACGCGACTGGAGCGAGGTCAACGCAATTCGCGAGGCTGCGGCCCAATGGCGCCTGAAGGAGCGCCAGCTGGAGAGCAAGGCACTGTCATTACGAAGGTGATTTTGATACCTTCAATTTTGTAAATATTACATCTGTCGCGAGCTCAGAATGGTAGTTACTTCGTGCGAAAGCTCAGGAAATCGTGGGTTTGCACCCTTCATGCAGATTAGCTTGAACTTTTGTGACGTTTTTTCTTGAAGTTGCATAGGGGCTGTGCCTTAAATTGCCTATATAGAAAGCTTTTCTTAACGTTTTTAAATAGGTTATAACATGTCGCGGTAAAGAAAAATCCGAATTATCATGACTAATGCAAGCCCGCCATTTTCTGGGCTTTCCATTATATAGCTCCGAGCCCGATCCGGCCTTCCTATCGAAAGATAGAGCGCGGCTCGGATAGGTGTTTTTTGCAAAGTTGTACATTTTTATGTAGAGGCTGTCCCCAAGGAAAGGGTTTTTTAACAAAAACCTCATTCATTTCAAATTTTTAAGCTTTTCCTTGCGGCCCCGAGCAGCTTCTTGAAAACCATTTGAGAAAACACAACTTGAATCGGGCTGAAACCGATTTAAATCGAGGTTTTTGGAGAAAAATCTGTAATTTTTGCACACAAAACGAGGAAAATCGGGCTAAAAATTCGGGGAATTTCGAAAATCGGAAGAGAACATATCGCCTTAGCCGCCGAGAACTACTGTAGACAACATACCTAAATCGTAAAAATCGGACCTGATTGGGGACCGCTAGAGGGGGATTTTTTTGGGTAGATTCTGTATATTTTTTCCAGGCAACTCATCGAGCTGACCCGCGAAGCTCATCTGGCCAACGGCGTCGCCGCCGTCCAATTGGGCTGAAAGTTGATTGCTTACGCCTTTTATACATTTCCCCCCCGTGCTCGGTACGCCCGCCATTTCACCCTGAAGCTTGTGATTTTTTGGATCTCCTTTTCCGATATGTGATTCCAGCGCTGTAGCTTTTTGTGTGCTTTCTACACTGCCGCCTGCCCTGATTTTTCCCCGGCTCAACTTTGCGAATTTTTCAATTTTGGACTTTTTCGGTTTAAACCTTTTAAAACTCTAATTTTTTTAAGGTTTGCTTTGTAAATTGAGCTCATTTTCTGGACCTTCCAACGGTGCTCCTCCTTGACCCCAACCCTGTGACCCTACCCCCTCCTCGCGCTGTGCTTTGCTAGAATACATATTATTTATTTTTGGCATTTTGGTGGCACCAGAATATGGTGGTTTTTAGTGCCGACTTGGAATTTGGGGGCTTTTAAAGCGAAAATTTAACTTTAGGCTTTAAACGAAAAGAAGCCTAACCTCACCAAAACCCGCAAAACGCGCCGCGGGGGGCGTTTTTCACGCCGAACCCAAATACGGTTCACATTCGTCGCCAACCGCGAAAACGTGATAATGGCGACTTTGTTAGATTCGGTGTCAGCGTGAAAACGACCCCGGAAAGATGTTTTTCGTGGGGTTTGCTGGCTTTCACTTCTTGTAGCTCGTAGTTTTTAGCCTGAAGTTGTATTTCTGTGCCCCTAACGGTGGCAAATTCGGACTAACAGACAGTTTTCAGTTTTTCCAGGTTTCAACTGGGGCCAGGCCCAGCTTAGCTTGTGTCGAATTTTCCGCTGATTGCGAAGCTGTTTACAACACTTGCAGGATCGCGACTTTCCGAAAGTAATGAACTATTTAAATCGGGGGAAACCGTTGAAAGCGGCGCATTTTGGACTTTCCCTGTCGTGGGTCGTCCCCTAACTTTGGTAAAAATATTCGGAACCAGCGCAAAATTCCGTGCGCGAAAAGCTTCCCGACCGGAAACCCCGACGACACCACCGCTTTTACCACCGTTGGGGCAACTAGACTCATCCTGGTCCGAGTTTGGAAAGTATCATTGCTTTTAGGTTCTGCGATTGAAGCGTGGGCGTGAAGCATGAAGTTTTCCACGAAATGCGCCGTGGTTTTCCCCAAAAGACCCCGCAAACACAGAGGTTTTTTCGGGAAATCTTGAGCCGTGCCCTCGAGTTCAGCCGGCGGTGCTCGTAGTGGTAAACCAATGTGCGAATGTTGCACTTTGGAGAATTAGCCGCAGCACAGCAAGGAGCGGTGAGACGCCCCGTCGCCGGAAATGACAAGGAACGAATTTTAGATTATAAAGCTGTGCCGGCAGGGCTTTTTCGAAGCACCGGGGCCCGGTAAAAGCTGCGCCGGGATTCCGGGATCATTTTTATCGCCCTGGGAGGTTACTGGGCCCTATTTTTCTGCCACTAACGTTAAAAGATCTATTTATAGCAGTAGAGATCATCATAATCATCGATTCCTTTCGGGCAACTTGGTTATTCCGGATGGGCTGCTGGAAAGCAAGGAGGCATCTTTTGGTTCCTGGTTTCGTGCTCGCGCAGCTAAATAGATAAATCTTATTTTGGCGTTTATTTTAGTTATCAAAGTAGCTACTCAACCTTTAAAGAGCCATTTTCTCACCGAAAACTCTTTTTAGAAGGATCAAAGCTTTTTTCGTGTCGCGGCCGCGTTTCGCACTCGCAATAATCAAAACCTTTTAGCTCTTTTAAAACCTTTTAAGAAAAAGCCTCTTCCAGAAAGAAACAAACTTTTTAGCCATTTTTCTGTAAGTCTTTTTCTTCGTTCTCAAAGAATCTGCGCGGCGTTAAAAAGGTGTTTTTCACTCCGAAAATCCTTTTCGAAGGATTCGGAACTTTTTTTTTGATGTGGTTAACATGATTTGCGCGCGTAAATACTTAGAAGCATTTTTGCGCCATTTCTTTTTAGTTACAAATCACGGCGCAACATCAAAGTCTCGTTTCACGTCCAATATCCTTTCTAGAAGAATTCAGAAATTTTCACGTTGCGGCGGTAATTTCACGCTCGCAAATAGCAAGAAATCTTTTTTGTCGTTCTTTCTGGGTTTCAAGAATCGATGCAGGGTTTACAAAGTTCGTTTTCACCCCAAAAAAATATCATAGAAGAAATACTACGGACGTTTATGTTCGTGTTGCGTTGCACTGCGTCGGCGAAAGCCAAGATTTCCGGGGTTCGCTGGGATCCGGTCGGGTCCGGTGGGCATCTGGTTACAACTAGAACCGTTGCCCGTAAATTGAGGAGCAGTCTGATCGGCTGGGAGAAAACCGGGTGCCTTTTTAGGTCCTAATTTCTCCATGAAATTTGATTTTCGACAAGTAGCCGTTCCGTTCAGCGTCGCTCCTTTGGGAGTGGCCTCGTCTTTGACAACCTGGAATTCATTGGTTTCCTTAGAGGACCCAGTGACCAAACTTTCATAGTTGCCAATTTGTTTCTAAAACCGCGTTGTTTTTAGTAAAACTATTTGCTATTTGCTGGTACTTTTCGGGGAATAGTTTCAGTTGCTTTGAGTAATATTTTCGATCTCCGATGTGTGAACCTTGATTTCATTGTCCCTTTAGGTAGGCCAAAATGCTGAAGGCGATTCTGATGATGCTCTTCCTGCTCCTCGGCTCCGTCCTCGCTTTTCGTGGCGGCAATGGCAGGCCACTGTTTAGTAAGTTGAAAAGGAGGCACTGGTTTGTTAGCGGGGGGAGGAAGGGTTTTCCCGTGAACTCCCCCAGAAAACCCACCCTCCCCCCGCTAAAAAAAACAAAAACCGAAAATTGCGGATGTAAGGTAATTTCATCTTTAAACCTTTAAAACCCTTAAAAGATACCCTGGAAAAACACGATTTCCAGATCTACCCAGGCAACTTTTTGAGCCGGTACCAGGTAATAATAGTGCAAAATTGGCGCATGTAAGCCTATAGATTTTTGAGCCATTCTGGCGCTCTTGCTTGCTACTTGGCTTTTCACGCTTCGCTTGTCTTTAATGGGAGTGGATAAGGCATGACTTACAGGGTTTCCCCAAAAAATCACCGCCCGACCCCCTCCAGCGGGCCGCAGTCGTGTCCGATTCTTACGATTTGCATATCTAGCGAGAGCTCTCGGAAAGGCGAGTCCAGCACGTCTCCCGATCCCCAAATTTTTTGCAATATTTTTTCAAGATTTAGTAATATTTTTGCGAAACGGGCGGTTTTCCGATGTTTTTCTGACCAAGGGTTTTTTTACAACAATTGCAATTTCAAAATTTTTGGGTCTTTCCAGGCAGCGCACTGAGAAGCTAAAAGCTGGTAGCTTTCCTAACGACAGCTACTTGAATGTCTTTTACGAAAACACAGTTGCCGTAGCGCTTAAACCGGTTAAATTCAAGTTTTGCCGAAAGCGTGCCCTTTTCGTATGAAATTTGCCCGAAACCGGGCAAAAGATTCCGAAATGTGAAAAATCAGAGTAACGTACTGGAATCGCATTTCCGAGTTCTTTCAATAGATATCTAAATCGTAGAAATCGGAAACGTCTGCGGCCGGCTAGACGGAGGGGGGGGGGCTTAGGGACACCCTGTATATTCTATGGATTCTGGGTATCGAGTTTTTATTAAAAAGGCGCCGCGACACGCAATTCGTCCGAGCGCCTTTACATTGCGTAATGCATTACAACCACTGAGCGAGTGTTCCAGAAGGTTTCCGTACCTTTATAAAATCCATCGCCATGTATTAACAGCTCCTTTAAAAGTGTCCCTGCAAGCCGCTTTAAATGCGTAGAACTATCATTTCCTAGCTACCGATTTTTTTTCAGGCGTTTCCAGCATGGACCTGGCCGGCTTCGACCAGGTGAACGACAACACGAGGTCGTACAACTACGGCCGACCCCTACAGACGCGATTCGGCCGCGCGAATATTGG
>CATQJA010001269.1:0-11620 GCA_958295435.1 Mesorhabditis spiculigera | reverse complement strand
GCGGAGGCGGATCCGTTTGATTGGCGCTCCTGAAGCCGCAACGTCACGACGGAGGCGCTGTAGAATCATGGTTATTAGTGTCTCGACAAAGGTTTTCGAAAAAACTGGGCACTGAAAGACGAACCTTCTCTGGCTTGTAGGTAGGGCCAAACACGGTTATCCACCACTGAAAGTGAGTATTTCAAGAGGCGTCGAGAGTGCAGGGTCCATGGACGCCCCCCAGCGGCAACTTTTCAGTCATAAGCCTCCCCATGAATGCGTCGTGTATAATAAGATGTTCGACGTGGTCGAATTACTCTAAAACGTGGATTCCTTACGTCAGAAATTGCTAGAACATTTTTTACAAGATTTTAAAAGTTTTTGAGTCGCCGTGTCTCAATGTAAGAAGGGTTTTAAACTCAATTGTTTTAATGTTAACCTATTTTGTTCGACTCAAATGTACCGTTGCCCTGTGGTATATAGTGTAAGGGGAACTAATTTTTGAAAAGAATGAATGAATAAGGAAGAAAGAAGGGGAACCAAAGTTCATTTTGGGCCCCTCCCCCCGCGAATACTAAAGGTTCTTTAGGAGCTTTCGACCTAAAATAAGTTTTTCAATTAAAAATTGTGTAGTTTTTATGCTTAAGAATAGTTAACGCAAAAAGAAATGCATCCGCCATTTATAAAAAAATTTTAGGCTTGGGCCGAAAAAATTAACCGCGGAAAAATTTTTTTTAACTGTTTTTAAACCAAAACCTTTTAAAAAAGAAACATTGTTAGTTGTCATCTCGGTGGTAAAGATCTGTTTTTTTTGCGTCGGCTGCGCTCCTTTGATGGATTTTCGTGTGGTTATCTTGTGATCGGAGACTCTGGAAGTTATCTCCAAGGGACCCTTGCAAACCGGCTGGCCTACCCATCGATCGTCCAAAGGGGATTGGTGCAGAAAGACGGGCCAGAGATGATGGTATCGACAGTTGGGATGCTTCGACATGTAGAAATGCTCTGGCTGAAAAAGTATTACAGCGTCGATTCCAGAAAATCAATCGACACTCCGGTAACCCGGGAAGAAGCAAACTAGTTTGTTGCTTACCCCGTCGCCCGGCACGAGGCACTTGATTTGACAGGAGGGATGAGTGTTACTTCTGCCCGTCCCGCACCGATGGCAGTCCTGATGGTCTTTCCATTCGGGACGAGCACAGTTCATGCAATACGGATCCGCGTCGTCACACTGAAAACAATCTCTAGCTCAAACCATCGATCATCTCAAAACAAAAGGAACATATTTTTCAAATCTGGGCTGGTACCATAACTTTTCACCACCCCTAGTAAAAGTTTACTGCCCCTAGTGAACTTCTTACCACCACAGGTGAACTTCTTACTAGGGGTAGTGAACCCGTTCACGACCCCTGGCAAAAAGTTTAGTTTACTAATTCGAACTTATATAGCCAAAGAGGCTTTTGCGCCGGTAATTTCAAGCCCAAGGTCATTTAAGTAGGCTATAATATGCCTGTCGTGTAACCTTTGGGGGAGAAAGTGTTATTACAGCGGCAGTTATATTTACTAGGGATAGTAACCTATGTTACTACCCCAAGATGGGTATGGAAAAACGCATCGGGTGTCAAGACGCAGTCCGAAAGACATTGAAGAAGAAGAGAAAAAGAAAAGATTGCCGGCGGGGGGGGGGGGGCAAAGTTCCCCAGAAAGGCCTAAAGGGTTGCCTAAAGTGTTTTTTCGTTGCTCCCGTATATTTTTATGGGTTAGACTATGTCCCCACTCTTGAGAGAAAATTGACTCACCAAAGCACAAAATTTAGTGGGGTAGTAATAAAGTTTACCAACTTGCAAGGTTGAGGATAGTCGTTTACTGGTGTGGTAAACACTTTGCGTTCATTTTTCTTGCGACTGAGCAAAAACTTGAGCAATTTCCTCACCGAAGTGTGTCGCTGAGGGACTGGACTACCCAATAACATCTTTCAAAAATCCTGTCGTCACACTGAAATGAACCTCCTCTGCTAAGATGGTTCGGTGCATTTTTCTTGCTAGTATTTTAACAAAAACCCCCATTTTCCAAATTTTTACATCTTTGCTGGCAGCCCAAGGCCAGTTTTTTGAAAGCCATTTGAGAAAAAAAGACCGCTTGGTTGAGACTGAAGCCGATTTTTTTAGGCCCAAGCCTAATTTTTTTGGAAATAGCGGATGAGTTTCTAAGTTGTTTTTAACTATTCCTAAGCATAAAAACGAGACAAATTTTTCATTAAAAATTTTAATTTTAGGTCACAAAATTTGTTTTTTTTCGACCCAGATTGACCCACCGACCCCAATCCATTTCAAACATTTACTCGCTTTTCGAAAGTTTTTCTACTTTAAATACTAAAAAACTCCTCTGCTGGGTGAGGGGGGGGGGGAATCTAGAGTTTAGATGGAGCATACCGGACAATCCTCGGCGACGATCCCTTCACACTTTGGACAGCGACCCGTTTGGATGTTCCTCTCGTCAGGTCTGCGTTCTCCCGTTTTGCAGTTGACGCACGTGTCGGTAGTCTTTGACGAGGGAGTGCACTGCAAAAATATTATGAGCTAAAGCCAAGGTTACCCCCAGCCGTAAGTTTTCAGCCATGCGACCTATTGACGCGTCGAGTATCTCACAATTTTTGCTGTGGTCGAATTACTATAACAAACTTGTTTCCTTACATCAAAAATTGTAGAGATTGTTAGACATGGCTGTGGGATTTTATTTATCGGGATTTTGGCGTTTCCCTGAAGCAGCTTTTTTGCTAGGAATCCCCCTCCTACAATTTGAACCACCCACCTTTCGGGCATTCGGTTTGAGCTCGAAAACGCCAAACGGAGGCCATGTAATCGTGGTGGTTGTCGTCGTGGTAGTTGTCGTTGTGGTAGTCGTAGTCATCGTTGTCGTCGTAGTGGTAGTCGTTGTCGTTGTGGTGGTGGTCGTAGTCGTTGTGGTAGTTGTAGTTGTAGTCGTCGTTGTTGTCGTGGTGGTGGTAGTTGTAGTGGTCGTCTAAAATCCGTACCCTAATATTACGACATTGCCAAACCGATGTAGTAGTGGTGGGATCGGGCGGAACAGCGGCGTGCTCCCATCCGGCCAGACAGATCCCCTTCGGCCCATCCTTCGGCTGATCCTTCGTTGAGCATCCCCCTTCTTTCTCGATGAACAGGTCGAAGTTGCAGTTCAGCCACAGCGTCTTGTTGAATATCTAAATTCAGAGATTTTGATACAAATGAGTGACGATTATTACCTTGATGGGCGAATGGTTGTCACAGACTGCATCGGGGGCCACAGGGCAGTGGCAGAGGGCATTCTGAAACAGCGAGACTGAGAGGGAGAGACAGAGAGAGGGAGAGAGAAAGATAGACAAAGAGAGCGAAAAAAGAGAGAGAGAGAGAGAGAGAGAGAGAGAGAGAGAGAGAGAGAGGAGAGAGAGAGAGTTAAAACCCACATCGGCAGCTGACCGTTGCTCGAATCCCTGACGACGAGCTTATGAGAGCCGACCGTATCCATCCGGGCAGCCCTGCAAAAGAAATTTGCTACTAACATAAGATCCATATTAAAACAGCCGTTTCAATTTGAAAACAAAACCCTGTACCTCTTGAGCATGAGCGCCGGGAAGCTGGACGACGAGGGGAAGGAGCGCACAGATGAGCAGTAGCTGTCGCCGCATCTTGACGACTATCGGTTGTCGCGGGCGAAGTCCAATAATGAGACGTGCTGGTGAAATCCATTCCTACCAAATCTCTGATGCTAATCGTGAACAACTTCCGGTTCGGCTATGCTGTATTTGTTGGGATGGAAAGGTATGGAAAACTAAAATCTATGCAAATCAGGCGCACATAAATACAAATTCCAAACCGAAAAATCGTCTTGCGCGACCAGCTTTTAATTAATTTAACTTTTTAGCCTAATAAAGCCATTATTTTAGATGACGTTAAAATTCATGAAATCCCGACAAAAATGCTAAAATGCTGAAAAAATGTCTTGCCATGTAATTCATGCCCATTCCATGGTTTAGCTTTGTAACAACTGATTTATATTACGCAACTTCGGACCGAAATTAACAATTTTGGTAGAATTTTTGCTCTTCCATCGAATATGGGAAAAGATGTCTCGACTATTATTTCGTTAACACCCCCCGTTAAAGCGTCACCAAAATCTGGACTGCGCCCCTCAGCGTTGATTCCTGGCGAATAGCCAGGAGCAGCCGACCTTTTGTGCCTGTTTGGACGTGTAAACGCTTGAATTTAAAAATCTAAAGCTATTTCCGTAATCCCCATAGAATTTTGATCATTCTCGACATTTTAATTATGAAAATTGATCAAAGAACCACCGAGATCTAGAGTTTGGTAGCCTTACAAGGCATACGGCATGTAATCGCCGCGTGCTCAAAAAGGCGTTTCGTCCCGCACAACCACCCATGGGTTCGGTCCGGATGGTTCAAGGGAAAGGGCGTACTGTACGTGTTTTTCGCGCGTTGCGCGCGGGTGCGCGGAATAGCAACCGGGTTTTAGCTGCGCAGGCCTGCTTTCGCAATTGCGCGACGCGTCTCGCGCGCGTTGCGGTCTTCCCTCATTTCCAACGCTACCGGACGTCTTATTAGGAGCCGGGCCGCTGTGCCCGAGAACATTTCGGTTTTACTCCAATATTTAAAGTTTTTTTTTGCAACGAAATCAGTTTTCTGGGTCTTCTTGGCAGTAACCCTTTCGTTTTTGACCTGCAGGTTCAATCCCCGCACGCACGAATTTTGACTTTCGAGGAGCTTCTTCAATCACCCTTTATCGAGGTTTTCCTGTGTTCTGCCCTACTTCTGCGGCCCTGGCATGATGACTGGGAGGCCGTGTTGCCGTGTGCAAACACTGATCGAGACGTCGACCACCGGGGGGTCCGTGGTCCAGAGGCCGCGCTTGTTGCGGATCGGCCCCCCGAGGGGCGCCCTCTCTAGTCAACGTCCATGGATTTATTAGCTTTTGTCTTGCTAGCAACGGTTTACTTGCACAGTTTTGTTATCTAAAACTCGGCTGGAAGACGATTTCACGGAAAAATCTTCCCGTTTGCGTTTCCAGTTCCATTTTCGTCTCCTTTTCAATGGCCATCAAATTGGAAATTGCCATGTTTGTATGCCTTTTTCCGCACGGCGACCTAAGACCAATAACCTAAAGCATAAGCCAAGCCTAAGCCTCGGCATAAGCATAAGCCTAAGCTAAACCAATTCCCTTAGCCTAACCCAAACCTAAACAAGCCTAAGCACACTCCCGGGCGTAAGGTAAGCCTAATAGTAAACCTAGGTCTACGTCAAATCCAAGCCTAAGCCGCAGTCGCCGCCAAAGCCTAAACCCAAGCCTAACCTTATCCTAAGCTTCAGCAAAATCTAAGGCTAGGCCTAAACCTAAGCCTAAGCCTAGACCTCCCTAAGCCGCACCAGAGCCAAAACCTAGGTCCAAACCCAAGCCCGTCTAGCTGAAGCCGAAACCTAAGCGAAGCCAAAACAAAGCCAAGCCTAAGCCATGGCTCAAACCTAACACAAGTCTAACAAGGGAAGTGACCGACCGGCCCACGAGAAATCGACACGAGACATAGTGGATCTGATAGAATCGGACACGGGGATTCCGAATCTGTAATCAGAATTTGCTAAATAAAACGGAGAAAAAAGTTATGAAGCATCAAGTTGGCCAAATCGCCAAAAAACGGTACCCTAAGGGCCGGTAAAACCGGGGGAGCGGAATTGAGGAGAAAAGAGTTAGTGCATCTTCTTCAGCAGAAAAAGCGCTTTCGAATGAGCTGTAATACGTAGCATTTGCAAACAATTCACTGAAAAAGGTTTTTTTGGATTCACGGGCAAGGGTATGGCCTGTCAAGTTCATAGAAGAGATTTTCGCGAAATCATCGTAAACTTGAAGTAAGATAGCTCATTCGAAAGCGCTTTTTCTGCTTAACAAGATGCACTAATGGGTTGTGGCAAATTTCCATTCCCTGGGCCTTTACAGGCCCATAAAAGTCCGATTTTGGGCGATTTTACCAACTTTGAAGCTTCATAACTTTTTTCTCAGTTTTATTTAGCAAATTCTGGTTATAGAGCCGAAATCCCCGAATCCGATCAATCAGATCCACTATGTCTCGTGCCGATTTCTCGCGGGCCGGTCGTGCACTTCCCTTGTAAGCTTGCCCTAACCCAAGCCAACGCCTAGGCGCTAACCTAACTACTCCATAGAACGCTACACCCAAGCCTAAGTATCGTAATGTACTCAAGGATCGACTCTTTCCAATCGCCATGAAATCATTTCGTTTCCTCGTCCAGATGCCAGCGAATATGCCAACCACATGTGCATTCGGCTTTGCTTTTTCTTCTTTCTGGCTCGGGATCTGGACCATTTTTTCGAGTCCCCTGCCACCTGCACTGGTGGAAGGTGCTGGTCGGGAGGTGCCGTATAATCCGGGGTATAATCCGCCCATTACAAGGGCCCTCCAGCCCCCCCTAGCTGCCATTTATGCAGATCCTTTGTGCGGTCCGGTCGGCGCAATATTTTAAGGGAATCGGGAAGACATTGCTATAGATTTTCGGCCTTAAATTTCATGATTTTTGCCGTGACTTCGGCTTGGACTTCGTCGTTCAGCTATGATAAAATAAGCTTGCGTAAGCCATAACACGGGTTTCCCTGGAGTTGGAACGTGCGGATAGCCAATAAAACCCTGCCGCCAAGCTAGCGTCATGACTCTCAGCAACTCCTTTTTCCAGGCAACAGGACTTGGCGTGGCGTTTCGAGCACCGGGAAACGGGTGTTTAGTCGTCGTGAGATGGATCAGGGCGAAATCTGTGGCTAGGTAAATAGACGAGCTGGAGATGTTGCGGCAAGGTGTTTCTCTAAAGGACTTGGCAAGGCTTAGCTATTGATATTTTGTTGAATCCGGTACCCTTTCTGCGCACACGCAACACGCAACGCATCCGCCGCTCACTGTAACCGTCTTGTGCACGAGATGGGATTTCGATATGTGCGATTCTGTGTCGAACTTTCTTTGATTCCGAACCCAATCTAAAAAATTGCAGAACGTTTTTTTAGTGCTCAAAATAATGAAAGTTTTGCACTGAAATCGCTCTAAAATTCACGCGAAGCACCTTCGCGCCTGAAACAATTCTAAATTTGCCATTACAGAACTCTTCATGGTTATGAAGGTTATTGAAAACTGGCCGTAAAAAGGGCGATCGATGTAACTACCATTCTGATCCGACACTTCTGCATTGCTATTGCTATTGGGAGACCCTGTACTAAAAATAATGCCGAGGCATCGCGTTTGATGCTTGCTCGAATTCTTGCTCCAATTATAATAGCACCATATTTTTCTCAGTTTTCTCTATTCTTTATCTCCATGCCACTTTTTTAGCCAATGAAAAACTAGCCCAATGCCTGAATCCCGAATCCAGCCGCAACTTCAGCTAGTTTCCGTTGATACGCCCTGCTGCCATTTCTTCTTGCAAACACCTCCCCCTTCCACCATTTGACAGGTGTTGACGCAGCGTTATGATTCTGCCGGCTGGCGGCTTTTTGTGTCGAGGGGGTGGGGGGTGTTGGGTGCTGTATTATTTGTGTGTGCCCTCTGGAAGACGGCCGCTTTTTATGGGTTTGTCGCTTTGGGTGGTCGGGGTATTCGGCTCGAAGCTTGAATTTATAATTTTCACAGGGCCGGACAAGGCATAGCTATGGATTTCGCAGGCTACCAATTTTTTTTTAATCGAACATCTATCTAGCTTGCTTTCTCTCTCTCTCTCTCTCTCTCTCTCTCTCTCTCACTTTCTCGATCTCGCTCTAGTTCTCTATCCCTCTCACACCCTAAACTGTTCTGTTACTCCTTTCATTTCGTCTATAGTCCTTTTTGCTCCAATTTTTGGTGGCCGTTCCCCCCTCCAAGAATTGTGTTCCAAGCCTGGAAAAACAAGAAACAAACGTCGTCCCCGTCGGCTTGTCTCGCACGCACGGCAGCCAGCAATTAGCAATCAGCACTCCCGCCTGCTCGCCTCTTCCCTTTAGATGTCCGGATGGCAGGGAGAGGTCCTGCGACGACGACACTATGCTGGAAGCGTGATGACGCCCATGCAAAAAGTAGAAAAAGTAGAGAACATGTAGCTGTCAGGGGACACCTGAGAAAATTGATATGACTAGAGTGGAGCTTGGCTATAAAATAATATAAAAAATGTACATTTGGGTTTAGGGCGGTCTGCGATCGCTTGAAAAAATTTGGCCACTTTGTTCTCCCCCCCCCGCTAATGGCCCAGTACCGGAATATTTAGCCTTGTTTAATTTTTAGAAGTCATTTGGTCAGATTCCCAGCAAAATTTGCATATCGAAGTTCAGGCCCAAGCGTTTGAAGCCGGACTTCGCTTTGGAGCTTCGAGCTTCAGAATTTCAAGCCCCCAATAAGCCACGGCGCTATGAAACCGTGATTGTCAAGTCAGACTCGCTCCTTGGCTTTGTGAGCTTGATTTTCTGAAGCCAGCTTCCGGTCCCCACAACTTGTAGTTGCCCTAGCAGCAGAATAGTCCTCCTCCTGGCAGCTCTTCTCCCCCGCCATCTACATCCATTCCGTGATCGATGTTAGTTGGTTGGTCCAGAGGGCCCAAGCCAAGCCATCCCTCCAGAAAAAGAGAAGGGGCCCTTTTTGGGCGGGAGAAGCCGAAGAAGAAGCCGAAAGACAAAGAAGGCGCTTCCTGTTGGCATCTCTCTCTCCCTCTCTCCCTCTCTCTCTAGCTACGGGATATCCCCTGCCATCCGGTCCTTCTTCTTCTTCCTCTCTACTAGAGGGTCCCCAAGATTCGCGTCTTTTGGGGGGTTATATTGGCAGCCGGCGGAAGCCGAGGGTCACACCTCAGAATTCATATATTGTCTGTAGTCTTGTTCTCTCTCTCTCTCTCTCTCTCTCTCTCTCTCGCTGCTTTCTCGCCCTCTGATATCCGATCCTTGATGCTTGAGCATTCTGGGTGGACATGACGAGCTATTCCCGTCTGCCTGGCATGGTCAAGAATAGCCTCAAGCCGGAATCGTAGAAAATTTGCATAAAATTTCCTGATTTTCGGATTTCATTGCCTTTTTGGTGATTTGACATTCTATGCAATTTTTCCACGTCTTTCCCCAATCGTTTTTGGCGATTTGCTTAGGTTTATTCCAGGGTTTTTCGATTTCCGCTTCTCCTAACACTAGCTTGGCTGATTGACATATACCTTTTTTAACGCAGGCAAACGTAGAAAATTCTTGGCTTAGCTTTGAGTTTTTTGACGTAGGCTTCGTTATCTTGAGATCAAAAAATTGAAAGGAGGAATCGACCCCCAGCTCCCGCGAGGTCTCGACAGCTACACGCCACTCCAAAAAAACGTCTCCAAAGGGAGCAATACAGTTGGATTCTACCTTCTTTTAAAGCGTGACGTCAAGATTACGTTTGCTCCATTATTTCGGCTCGTAGCCGGCGAGAGCTAGCCGATAGAAGGGGCCGATTTTACTGTTTCTTAGCTTTGACGCCTCCGCGGGTTAACCTTAAGCACGGACCAAACGGCGTCGCGCTGCATCTCGCGGGCACAAGCAATTCTATGGAACTCTCTGGTCAACTGGGGCTATTTAATGCCTTTAAAACGATGAGAACGCCGAAGTTTTGGATTAAAAAATGTTATTTAATGGATTCTTATATAGATAGATTGCGAGTATAGCAAAGGTATCTAGGTATTAGGTCACGTTGTGCTGGCATTGAAATGCTGTTTTACAACACTGCAAAGTGCGAAACTATAAAATTTTAACGTCTATAGGTCGAAACAAAGGATCTAGGTACTACGCAGCTTTCCAATCGACAATTACCGTAGGGTTATTACTCAAAAATTTTGTTGTTCTTCTGAAATATACCAAAATTTGCCGCTGGCCGATCTCCATCTGCTGTTCCTCTACCCCCCTTCCCATTTGGCTCATTGTGCGGCCGTGGATAGGATATATTAGTGGAGGCCTCCATGGCCGTCCTCTCTACCCAGAGAAGAGACCCACCAGGGGGACACTTGGCCGATAATTGAAAATTGGCCCTCGCCCCCCGCACCCACCCTCAACCCAAAGCCCCGAAAGCCCCGCGCCGCAAGCCCCTTAGGGCCCATCCATTCCCTGCAATTTTCCATTTTTTTCCATATGATCTTCTGGAGAGCAATTTAGCGGGGTTTTGGTCGTGTGCCAGAACTCGTGCTCCTCGGCATAATATTTGCATTGGGAGGGAATAGGGTTTTTATAATTTAAGGAAGGACGTCTGACTACTAGGATGCCGACAGGCAAATTAGTTGATATTCCATGATCTACGGCTGAAATGCCGACACTAGAATGCCGACAGCTACTAAATGCCGAAACAATTCCAGCGTTTACATTCGCTTGTCGGCATTGTCGTTGTCGGCATTTTGGCCACCAAGTGCGTCACTGCGTCGGTGCGTCAGTGTGAGTGTCATGTCGCGATTATGGCTGTCGGCATTTTTAATGCCAGCATTGGACTGTTGACTGTAGGTTTTTAGCCGCTTGCCAGATTTGACTAGGCTAAAAATGCCGACAATCCAGATGTTAACACCCAAACTGCCGACAACGCACAGGGTATGCGAAGAACAGTTCATGTTCAAGCGTCTGCATATAGGAAATTGGCTGTCGGCATATCGAGCGTCGGTATTTCCTGTATTTCGGCTGTTTTTCATGTTTTACTACGGAAATGACGACTGGACGCTATTTATCTCTTATTTATTTTAAATGGACTTGAATAGTTTTGGCTGATACCTTGAGACATCCATTCACTGTCATTCTTTTCTCCCTACCGCCAACTCGAGAGAAAAATATTTGTCTACCGGCCTAGCAATCTGGTTAAAATAAATTCAATTTTTCCATTACGAGAAGCGGGAAGGGAGGAAGTGCAAGTTCAAGTCTTGTTTTCGATGTGAGTTCAATTTAATTTAGACTTTAAATTAAGTTTACAACGTCCTCGAGACAAATAGAGTTACAAATTTTTCCAGAGGCAACGCTGCATTTCACAATCCTGTATTTTTCTCTTTAAAGGGCTGGAGAAAGATGGGCCGGCGTCCGTCGGGGTGACGAACCGCCGCGGCGCTACCATCGACGCTTTCCCTCGCGTAAGCGCCCCCAAAACCCCCCTCTCGCGTTTGAAGAAACCAGTTTATTGGCGATAACTTTTTCATTTGGCAACGTTTTCGACTAAAAATTTCCTGAAACCAAGGACTTGGTGATACGCATCGATGGTAAAAATTTGAGTTGGATTGGATAGCAGGCGGCCAAGTTCTGGGCGATTCGGGGTTTTGGGACACTGTTTTGGCTGAAAAAGAGGTGCATAGACAGCAAAACACCTCTAGAAAGTTGCAAAGTACGTTGCTATCCTTTAGCAAGGTTTTCTACAACATTTTTTAGCTATTATCACCATGAAATTGCTTTATTTCTAATGGCAGTTCTTGTACAGGTGGCAATGCGCGCTAGGGTATGTGGGGGCCCTCCGACGCCCCTCTCCACTTGACTCTCTGGTGTACTGGCTAGCGCATCGGACTGCGGGGCGGACCATCCCTGGTTCGACCCCCGTCCGGTGCGATCCTCTTTGCTCTTTCAGCGATTCCATCTTTCTCCAG